>JAUTDX010004461.1:0-23668 GCA_030844895.1 Ambrosia x helenae
AAATCTGTTGAATCAAAAACAAAAACCACTTTAGAGCGAAGGTCATGTGGAGTTGATGATTCGATTTCGGTCGGAGTCATATTTACCACATTTGAGGTTCCACCTGGGGAGATCCCAATCCTGGTGAGATAGGTAATCAGTATAGGCTGACCCAGAGTGTTAGTTGGAGCTCCACCAGTTGCACACTTACCGTTCAAAAAAAAAATTATTGAGTGATGCACAATCTTCAACTTTACTTAATATTTACCTTTACCCACTGTGAGCCTATTAACACTTTTTTTAATCTTAAAGAGTCCTTTACTACAAAATGGCATCCTATTGAGAATGAACAACTCATGGTTTTACAATGGGACTTCTTTAACATCAAATAAAATGAGTTCATGTCAACATAAGTCACAATTTTAAAAATGTCAATTTGGTAAGGGTCAAATTAATCGAGACAATTGTTTTTAAAAAAGTATTTGGTAAGATTGTAAATGGACATGTGAAGTTAGGTTGACCTACATAAGCGATACTGGTTTTCTGTTAGTTTATCATTCTCCTCATGATACATTAAAGAGTATGTAAGTTTTTTATTTGTAATGCCAGCGCCATATCTATGTCATGAACTTTACAAATCTCAATTAAATAATAATGAATTCACAATCAAAAGTTTTATCTTTACTATGGATGGATGTTGAAATATTATATAAACAGTAACAAATATTTAATCTATTAGTTGTATTACTAATGTAATTAAGGCAATAGTTGGTCGTGGAGGTTTGTACATAGTGTGAGGACTCCCCTGGTAGTCAGGCACTCGGGCAGAAATGTTTGTTGGCCGTTTAAAAAAAATAGGCAAGGAATCGTGATATTAACCACTAAAAATGTTTAGAATAAACGGTATTGCATTATCATTAAATTTTTTATAAATAATAATAACAGTAATAATAATGACAATAATCATACACTCAAGAAGACATAGGAATTATGTGTTAACATTAAAGTAAAGGACCGTAATAAAGGAACCAATTAAACTCATTTTGTAGTCCTGCAATTGACCAAAAACAAACTTTTTTCAAATAAACAACACATAAATGGATATATTACTCATCAAAACACAAAGAACCTACCTGCAGTTATCAATGGTTTAATGATCAAGTAAGGTGCATATCTAGCAGGTGATTCCTAGTTCGTTCTGTAATCTCCTTTGCCATTAGCAACTATTATTACACTAAAAATACTATTCAATAATGTATTCAGGAGTTTGTATACATTACAATTAAGTTTGGCCCCAATGAACTGACCCCAACCTGATGTTAAAAGGTCAAACACCATCTAGCTTCCTTATTTATATACAAATGTGAAGGTCCCATAATTTCTATAGTCAATTACAAACACTTCAAATGAGAATATCAACCAAAACTAAACCAAAGAAGGAAATATACAAAAATTATTCCAAACAACCTACTATAAGACAAAGATGTGGAAATTAATTGGCCAGCAGAGAAAGGAAGCATGTGACTGACTCAGCAAATAGTGATGATTCAGGATCATAGAAAGGACGTTTGACTAACCTAAGTCTGATTTCAGCAAAACAGAGAAAGGAAGTAGGTGTGTCAGATTTCACCTAAATAGAAAATGGTTTAGAAATTTGACCAAAGTGGGTTGCAACTTTTTGAAGGTAAAGGGGTGTGTACTCTTTGCAGTCTATGTTACAGAAGAGAGGGATTTAAAGACAAACCTTGGTGATCTGTGCATTAATTTGTTCTTCCAATGTGAAAGTATTCAAATAATAATTTATGTATTTGCATAAAAAAGATTAGGAGATTTAAGCGTTCAGAATACATTTTGGTCAACATCGACTCATAGACCCATCCCCCCCCCCCTTTTAAGCGTTTTTTTTTTTATTTAGCATTTTGACCCATTACATAGTTACATAATTAAAAACAAGCTGAATCAACCCATTTATAAGAAAATGGGGTAGAACATGGCATGGTTTAATAGTATCTTACCTTTGAGCAGGAGAAATGTCACAAACCATTGCGAGTTTTGCATTTACACCAAGGGATTCCTGCACAAAATTATCAATTTAGAATCTCTTTAGGGAGTGTGCATTTGCTTTCCAATTAGTGAGACTTCACCTATAACGTTTTACCAGCCTCTTTCAAACACTCTCCCGATGCACCAGTTAACTTTTGCCTTTTGGAACCAGCAAGGTCAATAAGATTTATTCAACTCGTTTAAAGCATCTCAGATCATCCTTAATTTTTGCCTTTCGGACCAGCAAGGTCAACATAACATTTTACCTCATAGCCCGGTTTCCACTTTACAAACATGATTCTCAAAATCTGCATCACAAAATAAACAAAAATCTTCAAGAGTAATAATTCAAAGAGAGTATACTAAAAAAATAAATTGAATGCATTAATGAATGAATTAAGTAAAGTCATATCAACACAATAAATGAACTAACCCCTTTGGTGGTTTTGTGACGGTGTTTCCGTGATTTCTTGAAGCCATTCCGTTGAGCGGCCATATGATTCTTCAAGTTCGCCATCTTGCTCGATCAAGCTGTCGTTCAAAAAAATTTAATACCATCAACTTCGAATCAATACACAATTAAAACATTGTTAGAGAAATTAAAAAGTATCCTGCAAAATAAAAATTACATACAGCGCCATGAAACACAGTGATAATAAAGAGCAAGAAACCTTTTTTTTATTAGGTACATCTCAAATATTGTCATTTGAACTTAAAGCTGTGACTATGAATTGTTCAAACGAATGACCATTTAATAAAGACTCTAAAACATAATAAAACTACAGAATTAGTAAACTAAATCATTAGTGTCGAGTTTAAACTTCTCTAATCTTTCCATAACTCATGAAGCCACAAGGTACAATTTTTTCCTTTGTAGAACATAATAATCATAATAAAACCAAAAGCTTAAAAGCTCGTTCTTTTTGCCCCTTTTCAACTTCTTGGTTAACCTCAACATGAAAATGAAGCCAATAAACCAAAAAGGACAAAAGACTTCCTATATAATAAATAGATCAAAAATTTGATTCTCAAAAATAATCACTCAATCATAGGCATATGTTCTTAGCAAAATATCACTGGTATATAATTGTAATTACTATACAAATTATGCAAAAAGAAGATGTAACTATACTTCAACCATAGTACTACAATGAAAACAAACCAACGATTTCTTGAATATTCAAGTTAAGTAACACTTACCTTTGTCAAAGGATCGCCAAATTCCGGATTTCTTCCGCTGACCAGTTGACGTCAACTGAAAAACATGTCAATAATCGAACTTTACCATATATTACCATTTCAAAAGTCAATGATCAATATGCTAATTAACTGCTCAATTTCACCCTACTTGCACCCAACATTTGGTTTTTATTTTTTATTCAAATCATAGCATCAACATCAAGATTGTATCCCATACTAATCACAATATAAATCCTCGACCCACATGAGGATGTCTTTTTATTAACAGTTTAACACTACTTATTTTGATTTATAAATATAATTCTTCAACAACTACAAAACTTTGTAAGATTTATGAGGATTCCATTCTTTAGTATCTCGAAATCTTATGCCTTGTGTCAATCAAGGCACACATGCACAAATTCTAGCCAAATACTAAAAAAAGCCGGTATGAACATGTCTAAAAAATCTAAAAAACGGTATGGAACAAACCAAACAATATCTGAACTTATTCAAAACCCACAACTTTTGACAAATTAACTCATCGTAGGGTAACATACTCATGTATGTTTTCAAAATCAGAATGAATTCAAATGACAAGTGATATACCTGATGTTGTAATGGAAATCTAAATTTTAAAGAAAAAGAAAAGCTGAATGTACATTAAATATATTTATGTATCTGAAACAAAATAATAAAAAGAAAATATAAGAAAACCAACCAGAATAAGTTAAATGTTCCCCAGATCTGCATTTTAGAGCTGCAAACAACATCAGGAGTACAAAACATATGTTAGGATCAAAGAAAAAATGAGGTTTAACACCAACCCATCAAATTAAACCAGCAAACTTCACTTTTTGAAGCACTAACTTGGCGTTTTCGTTTCCTTCATAATCAATTCGAGAAACAAAAACAAATTAATGAAAATTTTAAATTCAAACTACTTTAATGACTTCAAATGAAAACCCAAATTAGGGATCAAAGTTTACAGTTAATGACTCAAGATTAAAGATCTATACCTTCAAAGTAAGAAACACTTGAAATAGCGGTAAGCAAATACTCCAAGTATGCTTCATAAAAACAAAATCACTTACCAACTTTGATCCACAGCTTCGGTCATAATAACTGCGCCACTTGAGATAATCATTCACGACAAAGAAACTTTTGCCTCAAAATCGAACCAAGAAACTCCTGATTCACTATTCAAATTCACACAAATTATTAGTGCATATACGAAACATACCTATACATATATTATAATAATAATAGTAATAATAATAATAATAAATTTACCTTTGGAGATGGACGAAGGGGGGAGGTGTTGGAGGACATTGAAATCAATAATGTAGCAGTAATTTCCCTAAAGAAATGAAACCTGAACCAAAGCCAAGCCACGAACTTGTGAATCAAATGAATCAAACCGGGCCCAAAGAAAAACACAATCAAGCGACAAAATGAAACGCCACTATACGAAATAGGAAAGCAGAAGAGGGCAACGATCTTGATTCAGAAGAAGAAGACGATTGAGTAGAAGGGATAAAGGATCTGATTCAAATTTTGAAATGTAGTAGATCTAGATTTTTCCAGAGAGAGAAACCATATGGGAGATGGGGGCGGATAATGAGGGATAGATTGACAAACCCTAATTTCAAGTAAGATATCCGTGTTTTTTAGTGCAGGATGTGTCTTGTGCTTTGAATGAGTGTACAACATGCAATTAAGCTTGTACCAATTAAGAGTTTTAAAGTTTTTGTGCATCAAGGGCTTGTAAAACAAGCTTTAAAGTATTGTAAAGTGGCAAATGACCATTTTTGCCCTTCCTATATGCTTATTAATATAGTATAGATATATATATATATATATATATATATATATATTATGCTTTTTAAATTATATTGTATTTCCTACAAACATATGGTAAGTCAAAATAAACTTCAACAGATGTATCAAAAAATTTATTTGACAGAACAGACTTTAATAACAAACAGTTAATGATGAATCAACATATGTTGTAGAAACTCAACATGTTGAAACCACTGAAGGATGATATAAACATATGTTTATACAGTCTTTTCAAGTTCAAATTACAATCTTGAACTGCGTAAAAAATGATAAAGTTTAACCGCCAAAATAATTGTAATAGTTACTCACAATTTGACATATAACATACTTATAATAATAAAGTTTATTGAAAAGTTAGTAAAATGACATTTTAGAAACTTAGATCTAAAAATGTGACTTTGGAAAGTTAGGTGTTAAAAATGGAAGATGCTAACTTTCCAAGATTGTTTTGTAAGAAGTTAGTAAACTTACAAAAAGATACTTTTGTATAAAAATGTATTTTTATAAAATAAGGTTTTATAAAAAATATAGATTACAAAACATGTTGGAAAAATATAAAAACAAAGGTTTTTATAAAAAATTGGTCACTTAAAGACTTGGTAAAATTTTGTGTAAAAATGAACACTTTTGTATATATGAGAATATGAAAGTGTTAGAGTATGTTGTTATAAATAAACAAGTCTTGATTTAGAAAATAAAAATGTTATTTATAGAGTTCCTAGTAAAATATGTAGAAATTAAAGTTTGATTAATTTCAAGGAAACGTATTGTTGGAAACTTTAGGAAAAATAATATTACAACAAGAAGTATTAAATCCTACAAAATATATGCAAACAACTTGTGATATTCGGGACATAAAAAATATATGAATGCAAGTAATAATTGTAACGTATTTATATCACGGTGTGTTAAACTAACAAAATGTAATACGAACGAATAAGTATATATCGTATAACTTCCTACAAGATGCGTATATATGTTATTGCGTCTAAAGGTGTAAATGAAAACGCATATTTTATGAACTAAAATATATAACATGGGTGGAAATACCTAACACTTTCCTAAGTGTTGAAAATCTATTCATGGGAGAATTAACGTAAATAATCTACAAAGATTTCACGTCTAAATCAAGTCTACGAACTTGACAATGTACAACATGTTATCGAGTCGACAAGAGCCTAGTATATTTATTTAATGGAAAGTAAATATACGGTAAAGTGAGTCGAGTCGAGTGTTGAAAAGGTAACATCAATCGGCAAGATCCTAGTATAACTATTTAATGGGAAAATAATTATACACTAAGTGAGTCGAGTCAATATTGATGTAAAACGAGTTAATTAATACAAGAGTGTAAGTGTAAGTTATATCAAGGGTAATCCATCACCAACGAACCTAGGATACATGTTTAATTAAATAGGGAATTGAACTAAATAGTGGTGTTGGGAGTTGGGCGTACAACTTGCCGAAACACGCGCTATAGACTTAGTGATTTATACGTCTAGACCTTAAACGAGCTATTCTCTGAGTTTGGATTTCTTACTTTGCTTGAGGTGAGTTTCATGACCTTTACTGTTTTATTTTCGGGGGAAAGATATGTTATGTTAGTGAAATATGTGATACCTTGAATACTTGAGTTTGTTGTTCGCCAATGGGGGTGAGTCCTCGCTACTGTAACAAATTATTCGTGTGTATGTGTGAAATCGAAAACCGAAGGGAATATTTGGACAGTACTATTGGTGCCTAACAAGGTCCACCCTTAATCGATAGCGTCGATTATGCAACTGTGTATGCCAGGGGTGCACGTACTCTGAGCTAAGTTGTTATTTTCCGAGAAACAACTACGAGCGAGGCATTACTAGTCTTGGTTTGGTTATGGGCTTAAGTAAATTGTAGGAACTTGAAACTCTTACAATAGTCACTACTTGTGTTTATTTCCCCAAAATGTTGTTGTTAAAATGTTTTGTAAATTAAAACCTGTAAACTCACCAATATTTATATATTGACGATTTTTAACATATCTTTCAGGTAACTAAGCGTTGGATGATCACATGGCTAGAATTGGGCGGAGATCTCCTATAACGTCGGATATTTTGATGGGGTTTAATTTTTATTTTCCATGGGTTGGAATATAATAGTGAAACCTCTACTTTTGAACTAAAACTAGGTTGTTATGTATGTATGAACATGAAAACTCATTTCGACGTGTTAATAAATGATCCCTTTTTCTTAATTACTTATAGTTTGTGTTACTCTTGGTTGATGCTCTTCGAACGTCGCGCTATGTGTTTTCGCCATTGGCGTGGTGTGACAAGATAGAAGTATTTTAATAAAAAACTCCAACATTGGTACAAAAGCGAACTAATACCAACTAACACATTTCCTCTATCAGACTACAAACTACATAGAAAATACAGGCAAAACACAACAAAACATAACAAAAGAAGACAAAACTAAAAACAAAACAAAAGCTAGATGATAATATGTCTCTAACGCCTCGAAGAGCCGGAGACATATTATTTCCCTATACACCCTTCTCTCTTTAGATAGGCCCTAGTTGTGGTAATGATACAAATAATATTTTTCTTTGATTGTAAGAATCTTCCGAGAACACCAATTCCAACTTCATTACCAACGGTTTATTGGTAATACATTTTTTTTTCTTTGGAAGAATATTCAAGAAGACTGATGATAGGAAATTTGAAGGAAATAACATTATGCTGCAAATATCGAAAGTTGGTTTGTTTTTTGAATGGTTGAAGGGATATAGAGTTGCAAACTGAAATGACGATTTCTTCGCGTTTTTATAGAGTGAAAAAATAACTAAAATTTAATTATACGTACTATAATACGGTTTTTCAGCAGTTATGTAAAGTGAAAAAGAGTAACAAACACAAATAATAAAATTCTAAAATAATATTATGGATAATTTAATACCATTGTAATTATAATAATACTTGTAATAATTACAATAAAGCAATATAAACTTGAATAAAGTAATTTTCAATATCATAATGATTAACTTTGGTATTCGAGCCTCTGTTGATTTGAAAGGTATACAATATCTGTTGATATGTCAACATATGTTATCAAACAACTAATATAAACGTTATTAAATTAATACATCTGTTCAATTATCAACAGTTTAAAAGTGAAACACAATTACTAACATATGTAATATAAAATAATAAAATAATTTTTTTAATAATTTAATACTATTGTTACTATTGAAATTGAAATTAACATTCAAGCAACATAAATTTGAATAAACTAACCTTCAATATCGTAACAATTTTTTTTTGACAAGCCAAACGGAACTTTATTAATACCCAAACGACCAACAAGGAGCTGGCCAAACAAGATACAATTCACCACATGAATACAAACCACCTATCGCCCAACAGAACGTGCCCGTTCTCAACACCCAGACATCGTCTCCCTACAACACCAAAGAAAATTAACATATATACACAACAATACCACCATGACCAAACAAATAATAGAGACTTTATCTCCTTGCATGTCACACCCCGCCCAGGTCGGGGCACTTACAGTGACCAGTTGGCGCAAACTTAAAGCGGAAACGTAATCTCATTACATAACTTAAGTATTTATTACAAGCCAAACTAACAAAAGTACATCCAACACTACACCTATCTTAACGGTAACACAACAAACAGCTACAATCTTCCAGCACTCGGCTACTAATCCCCAGTCCTTACCTCCTCAACCTGAGATACATGCTCGAGTAATAAAAATACGTCAGCACACAGCTGGTGAGCCACATAAACTGACTCATTAGTAAAACAACCACATAAACATTTTATTGATCAAGTATGAGCTCCTTGCATGTCACCATAATCATATATCCGGACTAGGCATTATATATTCACACATACAGCCTAGATACACCCATGAGGCTGTAAGTGTATGTCCACACCCGGAAAATATAATGATCATTATAATATATATAACACCCTGGATGCCACACCTATGGTTCGATGCATATACATGATCAATCACCACCAAAACAGTTTTACGAGCAAGTATCAGGTTTTGAAAATAGTTTAAGTAACTCACCTTAACTAACTTTCTTCACTGCTTATTTTGGCTTCTTACAACTTCAACCGCGATCTAGAATTTAATAAACCATATTACTAATTCGAGTCTATGAACTGATGTTCTAACACTAATAGACCCTTCGCATAACAACCGCTAACACAGTGCACAACTATTCTAGTCGGACAAAATTATAACTTTAATAGTCATAGCCAATATTTTTATTTTCACAACTCATGATTCATCATTTTTTTAACCGATTATAATCAAAGTGTCGTACAATATCGCAATCTGGTTGTGCACGTGCTAGACAGGTTATGATAATTTCATATGCTCTACTATAATGGGTCTTCATCCTAACCCTACTAATATTATGTACTAAACTTTAATATTTAAAAAAAAAAACAAACCTTAATTATTAGATAACTAAAACTAATCCTATGAATGAAAATCAATAAACATAGGAGAGTAGCTAACATACCTATATTAATACTTGAATTGGAGAATTGAGTAGTTGATCCTTAAGATGGTCCAACAGAAGCTTAACATTTATAATCTACACTAAGGTCGGTTCACTAGCCGACTTAGACTTTTGTTGCCATCTTATTATTATTATTTTTTATATATCTTACATATGTATAAAATGTATACATATTCATACGACACATATACATATGTCATTTTAGATGTTAAGTGTTTATAATATTATATTATTATAATTATAATTACTTTAGCTACTTCACTCGCTTCTCTCGTATAACTTTTACAATGTAACGTTTTATAAAGTTACAAATATACGGTTGAGATGAACTTATTTTTCTCTACGTTTTGACCCATGTTCCATAAAAAACGAAGTATGGTCACGTATACCATAATGTATTATTACTACACGGTCTCCTATAATCTTGACCATTCTTCTAGATGTCATATCTCAAATAATCATACTAATCATCACTTACTTGTTAACTAATTTTAAATACACAAGTATCCACCTCACATGTTATGGATTCGTTTTGATGGTTAATGACCCGTTTATTCACAAATAAATATGAACCAAGACATTTTATTTATATACCAAAAACAGGATGTTACAAATATCCCCTACTAATTTAGGGTTTCGTCCTCGAAACCATTTAAGTAGAGAATAAGTGAGGGTAATACTCTCGCATTTCTTGCTCCGATTCCCAAGTTGCCTCAGATCCTTTCCTATGCTTCCATTGTATTTTAACTTGGGCTATCTCCTTATTCCTGAGCTTCTTTACTTTCCAATCTAGGACAGCCACCGGTTCTACAACATAGTTGAGTTTATCGTCCACCTCAATGTCATTTAGTGGTACATAGGTACTTTCATCGGTTAAACATTTCCTTAGATACGACACATGGAAAGTGTTATGGATACTTTGTAATTCCTTGGGTAGGTCCAGACGATAAGCAACCTTCCCTACGTGGGCTATGATCTTGAAAGGTCCTATGTATCGAGGACTTAGTTTCCCACGCTTTCGAAATCGAATTATCCCTTTCCAAGGGGAAACTTTTAGCATGACTAAATCTCCAACTTGAAATTCAATGGGACCTCTTCGGTGATCAGCATATGACTTCTGCCGGTCCTATGCCGCTTTTAATCGAGCCTTGATTTGATCAAGTTTTTCGGAAGTAAGCTTCACCACTTCTATGCTTCCTAGGTCCTTCTGACCTATCTCTCCCCAACATATAGGGGTTCTACATTTCCTTCCATATAACATTTCATACGGAGGCATAACGATGCTGGAATGATAACTATTATTGTAAGAAAATTCTACTAACGGTAGATAGTTATCCCAGCTACCTCCAAAATCTAAGACACAAGCACGCAACATGTCCTCCAATGTCTGAATAGTTCTTTCACTTTGACCATTTGTTTGAGGGTGATACGCGGTACTAAGAAGTAAGCGAGTGCCCATCTCTTCATGGAACTTCTTCCAGAAGCGAGAAGTAAAATGAGAATCTCTATCCGAAACAATACTTACAGGTGTCCCGTGTCGAGAAACTATTTCTTTGATGAATAATTCGGCTAGTCTTTCAGAAGAGTATGTATCTCGGATTGGTAGGAAGTGCGCGCTTTTAGTCAGCCGATCTACTATGACCCAAATACTATCAAATCCTTTAGGAGTTCGGGGTAGCTTAGTGATGAAATCCATTGTTAGGTGTTCCCACTTCCAAGTAGGGATTTCCAGAGGTTGTAACTTACCATATGGTTTCTGGTGTTCTGCCTTAACTTGTAAACACGTCAAACACTTTTCTATATATTTAACTATGTCATATTTCATACCGGGCCACCAATAATCCCTTTTCAAGTCATGATACATTTTAGTAGCTCCAGGATGGATTGAATATTTAGATTTGTGGGTCTCTTCTAGTATTCTATTTCTTACATCTCCAATCCTTGGAATCCATATTCGGCCTAATTTCAACTTAACACCATTCTCATTTTCAACGAAGTCCTTAACTTGTCCAAACACCCTCTCCTTCTTTACATTTTCCTCCTTTAACGCCTCAGCTTGCGCGGCTCTAATTTCAATCATCAAATCGGAATTCAATATTAACTTATAAGCTCTAACCTTAATAGCTGGATACTTTTCTTTTCGACTTAGAGCATCCGCAACTACATTTGCCTTTCCCGGGTGATACAAGATTTCACAATCATAATCTTTTATCAACTCCAACCATCTACGCTGTCTCATGTTCAGATCCTTTTGTTCGAAGAAATACTTTAAACTTTTATGATCTGTGTAGATGGTGCACTTTGTTCCATACAAATAAAGTCTCCATATCTTTAAAGCGAAGACCACTGCTGCAAGCTCCAGATCATGGGTTGGGTAGTTTGTCTCACTTGGTTTTAATTGTCGAGAGGCATAAGCTATCACCTTCCCACGTTGCATAAGTACACACCCTAATCCCTGATAGGAGGCATCTGAATATATTACTAGATCTTCGACTCCATCTGGAAAGGTCAGTATTGGAGCTTGAGTTAGACGCTTCTTCAAATCCTGGAAAGCTTTCTCTTGATCATCGCCCCATACAAACTTTACCTCCTTCTTTGTTAATTTGGTAAGGGGTGTTGCTATCTTAGAAAAATCTTGAATGAACCGTCGGTAATACCCAGCCAACCCTAAGAAACTTCTTACCTCAGTAGGTGTCTTAGGTTGTTCCCACTTGGTTATGGCTTCTATCTTTGTAGGATCTACTTGTATCCCTTGCGCATTTATCACATGCCCTAAGAATTGCACCTCTTGTAACCAAAATTCACACTTTGAGAATTTGGCATACAATTTATTCTTTCTTAAGGTTTCTAGAACCTCTCTCAAATGATATACGTGTTCATCTCTAGTCTTAGAGTAAACTAGAATATCATCAATGAACACGATAACATACTTATCTAGCATTGGCTTACATACTCGATTCATCATATCCATAAATGCAGCTGGTGCATTAGTCAATCCAAAAGACATGACTAAGAATTCATAGTGTCCATACCTGGTACGAAATGCCGTCTTTGGGATATCTTCCTCTTTGATCTTCAATTGATGATACCCTGACCTTAAATCTATTTTAGAGAACCAACATGCCCCCTGCAGCTGGTCAAACAAATCGTCGATCCTAGGTAACGGATACTTATTCTTGATAGTTAGCTTATTCAACTCACGATAGTCTATGCACATTCTAAGACTACCATCCTTCTTCTTCACAAACAATACTGGTGCACCCCATGGGGAAATACTTGGTCGAATAAATCCTTTATCAAGTAACTCTTGGATTTGTATCATCAATTCCTTCATTTCTGATGGTGCCAATCGGTAAGGGGCTTTAGCTACGGGTTTCGCTCCGGGTATCAAGTCTATTTTAAATTCTACTTCTCATTCTGGTGGAACTCCTGGCAGTACATCAGGAAATACATCGGGAAATTCACATACTACAGGGACGTCTTACAACCTTTTGGATTCCTTGCGAGTATCAATTGCGTAGGCTAAATAAGCAGAACATCCATGATGAACCATCTTCATGGCTTTCATTACTGAAATAATCTTGACTGGTTGTTTCACCCGCTCTCCATGAATTCTAACGATACTCCCATCTGGTGCTTGACAATCAACGGTTTTGGCCTCACAATTGATTTGAGCCTTATACACAGCTAACCAGTCAAACTCCCTAACGTTGTAACCAACGTTCTTATAGGAAAGTTTTGTCCTTCTAACTTAAGAACACAATCATCTAAGGCCTCAGTAACTTCTATTTGTTTTCCATTGGCTACCTCCAAGGTGAAAGATTGTTCAAGTTTACTTACAGGGCTGCCTAAGGCTTGGCAAAACTTATACGAAATGAAACTCTTATTTGCACCAGAATCAAATTACGCAGTTGCTGGTAAATCATTAAGGAGAAACGTACCGATAATCACATCATCTGCTTGTTTAGCCTCCTCTGCTGTCATTTGGAATGCTCGTCCTTTAGGTCTATTTTCAGAAGGTTTATTTATCAGTTTGGGGCAGGCATATCATAGATGATCAGTCGCTCCACATTCAAAGCAAGCTTTTGGCTCAGTACATTCTGAGAATATATGTCCAGGCTTACGACAGCGATAGCATACATTCCCTGCTTTACACGGACCAGTATGTCTTTTCCCACATTTTGAACATTGCTTTAGTTCTTGTTTATTAGTTCCCTTTGGAGAATTGAACCTTCGGGTCTTATTCTGATTTTCTGGCCTCTTATACTCGTCTCCTTTCTCTTATTATTCTACACTCTTTCTCTTTCCAGTTCTGCAGCTATGTTGTACCCAGCCTCAATAGCCTCATAACAAGTCTGGGGTTTACAGACTTAATAAAAGTACGGTATTCTACTGGCAATCCCCAGATAAAGCGATGGATTATATTGTCCTCAGGCGTAACCAGGTGAGGCACAAAACGAGCCATTTCATTAAACTTTGTGACATACTCTCGATATGTCATCTTTCCTAATTCCAACCTCAGAAACTCAGCTTCAATCCTCCTTCTTTCACTTATTGGGCAAAACTGACGAGTAAACATTTCTAGGAACCTTTCCCAGGGAATTTGATTTGCTGCTTCTCTTCCATGAGCTTGAATAATAGTTTCCCACCAGTGTAGCGCCTGTCTTCTAAAAGTATGGGTGGCCAACTTCACCTTCTCCTGAGGATCACATTCACATATTGTTAACAACGCCTCCATCTGACTAATCCATTCATGGGCATCTATAGCATCTTTTGTTCCTGTAAACTCAGGAGGGTTAGAGGACTTAAAGATTTTATAACTGCTTTCTTTCTTCTTGTTCTCATTCCCTTGAGTTTGATTCATAATGGGAGGTGCCACCGATGCGGTTGTCTCTGGAGCTTTATTAGCAACTTCTCGATTAGCAAGTACTGCTGCAACTTTCTCGGCTACCAACCGCTCTAGATCAGCTCTTGTTATACGGATTTCCCCCTCCATTATTTTCGGGTGCGTCCCGATTAAGTGTTTCATTAAGACTTTCTCTTTCCATTGACTGTTTAAAATTTATAATACTTATGTTTAGTATAAAGGCAATCATAGCTAGAGCTTTTATCTATCACACATAGACACATATTCACCTTGGCTATGCATATATTGTTAGCATATCGGATATACATGCCTTAGTTAGTCTATTCTGATTCTAAAGCTCAAACACATTCTCAACCCCCTGCCTACTATCCTCTGATATTGGTACAATACGGTGTTTGCGAGATCATAGCGGTGCCATACATTAACCTTCATGTTGGCCAGGCATGAAAGCAATCTATGATACACACCATGATACTCCCAACTACCATATTATGCCTCTATCATACAGAGTTCAGCATACCTATCACATCCTTTCTTATAGGCACATATCTATCATAATTGACACTTCCACTTGCTTACCAGTCCTAGTTTAAGTCTAGATACTACTACGAGTACCTAAATCTCTTAAACTACAGCTCTGATACCAACTTGTCACACCCCGCCCAGGTCGGGGCACTTACAGTGACCAGTTGGCGCAAACTTAAAGCGGAAACGTAATCTCATTACATAACTTAAGTATTTATTACAAGCCAAACTAACAAAAGTACATCCAACACTACACCTATCTTAACGGTAACACAACAAACAGCTACAATCTTCCAGCACTCGGCTACTAATCCCCAGTCCTTACCTCCTCAACCTGAGATACATGCTCGAGTAATAAAAATACGTCAGCACACAGCTGGTGAGCCACATAAACTGACTCATTAGTAAAACAACCACATAAACATTTTATTGATCAAGTATGAGCTCCTTGCATGTCACCATAATCATATATCCGGACTAGGCATTATATATTCACACATACAGCCTAGATACACCCCATGAGGCTGTAAGTGTATGTCCACACCCGGGAAAATATAATGATCATTACAATATATATAACACCCTGGATGCCATACCTATGGTTCGATGCATATACATGATCAATCACCACCAAAACAGTTTTACGAGCAAGTATCAGGTTTTGAAAATAGTTTAAGTAACTCACCTTAACTAACTTTGTTCACTGCTTATTTTGGCTTCTTACAACTTCAACCGCGATCTAGAATTTAATAAACCATATTACTAATTCGAGTCTATGAACTGATGTTCTAACACTAATAGACCCTTCGCATAACAACCGCTAACACAGTGCACAACTATTCTAGTCGGACAAAATTATAACTTTAATAGTCATAGCCAATATTTTTATTTTCACAACTCATGATTCATCATTTTTTTTAACCGATTATAATCAAAGTGTCGTACAATATCGCAATCTGGTTGTGCACGTGCTAGACAGGTTATGATAATTTCATATGCTCTACTATAATGGGTCTTCATCCTAACCCTACTAATATTATGTACTAAACTTTAATATTTAAAAAAAAAAACAAACCTTAATTATTAGATAACTAAAACTAATCCTATGAATGAAAATCAATAAACATAGGAGAGTAGCTAACATACCTATATTAATACTTGAATTGGAGAATTGAGTAGTTGATCCTTAAGATGGTCCAACAGAAGCTTAACATTTATAATCTACACTAAGGTCGGTTCACTAGCCGACTTAGACTTTTGTTGCCATCTTATTATTATTATTTTTTTATATATCTTACATATGTATAAAGTGTATACATATTCATACGACACATATACATATGTCATTTTAGATGTTAAGTGTTTATAATGTTTATAATATTATATTATTATAATTATAATTATTTTAGCTACTTCACTCGCTTCTCTCGTATAACTTTTACAATGTAACGTTTTATAAAGTTACAAATATACGGTTGAGATGAACTTATTTTTCTCTACGTTTTGACCCAAGTTCCATAAAAAACGGAGTATAGTCACGTATACCATAATGTATTATTACTACACGGTCTCCTATAATCTTGACCATTCTTCTAGATGTCATATCTCAAATAATCATACTAATCATCACTTACTTGTTAACTAATTTTAAATACACAAGTATCCACCTCACATGTTATGGATTCGTTTTGATGGTTAATGACCCGTTTATTCACAAATAAATATGAACCAAGACATTTTATTTATATACCAAAAACAGGGTGTTACATTGCAGCATCCCAGACATGAAATTATGTAGCAGCAAAAAAACCACCAAAAAGCGATGTTGCATCTCTAGTCCATGTAGAACACCCACAACACTCTGTGACCCATATAAAGATGCCGACTATCCGAGTGTTGTTGTCATTTGCCTTTATAAGGAAGCAACTTGTCAACCCTTTGCTGCACTTTTGGACCAAGTAGGACAAAACCCCATATGCTAGCTGACATAAATGCAAGCTAATACTATGTTTGAATTGCTAAATTGGTATTCAAGTCTATGCTAAATTGAAAGGTATGGTTGGGTTATTCTACAAAGGCTACAAAAAATGAGAATGGTGAGAAGCCACTAGAAAATGACATGTGTCTAAAGGATTAAACAAGTGGGAGGGGTAATTTTGTCAAAACAATATGCACATGCAAGTCACATGCCATTTCCACCTGCATTTTTAAATGCCCATAACTTTTTTATACGTCATCTTTTAAAAAAAATTATACCATAAAATTGAGCGTCTTTTTATCTTTAATATAAGTACCATATTGTTATACTTTTGAAAAAAAAGTCAAAAACCCACTTGCGTAAGACACAATTAAGTGTAAAACACAATGAGCACCAATTAAATATAGGGTATAAAACATAATCAACATTCTAATAAAACACAATGGACGGAAAACTAAAGACACAATGAATAGAAGAGTAAAACACAATGAATACTTTTGAAAAAAATGTTGAAAACCCAGTTGTGTAAGACACACGGGATGACATACTAAAGACATAGTGAACAGAAGACTAAAACACAATGAATACTTTTGCAAAAAAAAAAAAAAAAGTCGAAAACCCAGTTGCGTAAAACACAATGGACGACATAATAAGGACACAATGAACAGAAAACTAAAACAAAATGAATACTTTTGAAAAAAAAAGGTGAAAACCCAGTTGCGTAAGACACAATGGAGATAACGTAAAACACAATGAGTACCAATTAAATATGCAATGAACAATAGGGTATAAAACACAATGAACAGTCTAATAAAACACAATGGACGACATACTAAAGACACAATGAACAGAAGACTAAAACACAATGAATAATAGTCTTAAACACAATGAACAACATAATAAAACACAATGTACACCTAAATATAAAACTCATTTGTCTAAAACACAATGAAAAGCATACTAAAAACATAATGGACAAAGTTAAATCTTTTGTAGACTAAAAAAAACATAAATAACATATTTATAAAGCACATGTGCATACTATGACACAATGAACGAGTAGAAGACACAACGGAGAAGAAAACCCATTTAACACGATTTTTTGTTTTCAATTTTAATGTAGCAATGTTGTACTCATATTCAAGATAAAAAACGCTCGTTAATATGATGAAATGTTTTTGAAAAAAAAAATTGTATGAAAAAGTTATAGACGTTTTAAAAATGATGGGTGGAATTGACATGTGCATTGCATGTGGAGATAGAAAGTCAACAAATGTGGTTTTCCTTTTATGCCCTTCCTCTAATTTATTATTTATTTATTTTTTTCAAACAAACTAATCTCAACCCTTCAAATATATGATCAATGGATCACAATCCTTCTCACCCTTCCTAGGAAAAGTGTCTTGTGTATTTGATCCTAACCCTTGAAAGGTATACGATATCTGTAGAATTATCAACAGCTGTTACCAAACAATTGTCATCGAACACAAATTTTTCAATTATAGATTACAAATGTGGAAGGTAAATAAACTAAGTTTCAAAATTGTAATCATTATTCACTTTGGACTTCGAGCCTCTATTTACATAAACTAAGTATCTCTTTAAAAATAAAAATTTACATGAAGATTACTCAATGTTACTAATATTTTGAAAAACTAAATCAATTATTTACATATAAATCACTTCAGTCCTCATAACAATAACACTTATTTTTTTGATTCAATAAGAAGACTGTGACATTAATTTTTTTAACAAAATTTTTAAATGCAGTACACGAGATGGTAATTAGAGTATTATTTACCACTCAACACTCTTAATGTTCAACTGAGCTTTTGATTAAATTTTGCTTCAACATTTTATCATATTTTTTAATAGTTTTTTAAGATAAAAATAAGCATATGCTTAAGCAAAATATTGACTGATCAAACGTATCTTGAATTTATTCTATACTATGCTTACAAACATGTGTTGAGGTATCAACAGATGTTGACAAAAACTAGTATAGTAATGAAACTCATTATTGGAATTCCATAATTTTACTGAAAATATCCGAGTTACACAAACATACAAGATACAAAATATAGGCAAAACTCTACAAAAGAAAACTGTTTACAAACATAAAAGATAGAAGACTTTTAATAAAAAAACCTCCAACATCGCTACAAAAGTGAACTAATACAAACTAATACATTTCCTCTATCAGACAACAAACTACATAGAAAATATAGACGAAAGACAAAAAAAGTACTAAAAGAAAAAAAACCAAGAAAAAAAAACAAAACCTAGACGATAATATGACTCTGACTCCTCGTAAGCCGGAGACGTATTATTTCCCTATACACCCATTTCTAATTAGATGGGCTCTAGAGGTGGATATGATATAAATAATATTTTTCTTGGATTGTAAAAATCTTCCGAGAACACCAATTCTAACTTCATTACCAACAGTTTATTGGTAATACATTTTTCTTTCATTAGAAGAATTTTCGAGAAGACTGCTGGTAGAAAACGTAAAGGAAACAACATTATGTTGCAGATATCAAACGTTGGTTTGTTTTTCGAATGGTTTAATGGATATAAAGTTGCAAACTAGAATGACTATTTGCCTTTTTATAAACTCAAAAAAATAACTATACGTACTACAGTAGGCTTTTTCATCCTTATATAAAGTGAAAAACAGTTACAAACACAAATAACAAAAATAATATTATTAATAATTGAATTTTATTGTCACTATTATACTTTATAATTAAAAATAACATTCAAACAATATAAACTTGAATAAACTATAGTATTCGATCCTCTGTTGATTTGAAAGGTAACCAATATCTGTTGACTTGTCAGCAGATGTTATCAAACAACTGTCATCCATTACAATATAGTTCAAGAAAGAACATAAACAATTAAACTTCAATCCTAGCTACTGATGTTGTTTGTGCTAATACTATAAATAAATTTAAATTATATCAGTCTTTTCAAGTTAATAACTACAAACAATCAAGACGCCTAAAAGTCTATGATGGCCAATGTATAGATGAAAGATCTAGATGGAAACTTGCAAAATCTGGCTGTTATTAATGGTAGATGTATTTATTCTTACTATTATTAAACAACTAAAAAATGTTACCATAAATTAACATATTATTGTTTGTATTTTTATTAAACAATTAAAATTATTTAATTTTAGAAAATGAATCTATAAATAATTTGGAACTCTTTTATTGTTGCTACAACTTTAAAAAATGAAAATATATTTTATAACGATAAAACTTCTAAAAAATATTCATCATCTATAAAACATTGCAAACTGAAATGTGGACTTCATCGCATGTTATAGAGTGCAACACAATTACAAACGCAGATAATAAAATGATATTTTTAATATTTAATATTATTGTCACTATTATAATTATAATTAACATTCAAGAAATATAAACTTGAATACACTAAGTTCAATATCGTAATAATTAACTAAGTTTCAAGAAATATAACTTTGGTACTGTCACTATTATAATTATTATTAAATTTACAATTTTCAATCAGAGGGTCGAATGCAGAGGTGCAAACAATATAACTACAACATTTGTTCAATTGCAAAACTATGAAAAGCTCTACAATAGTCCAAAGCTTGTTTTTCCAACAGATGTTAGATAATAAGAGAATTTATAACAGACTAAAATAAAAGAAACATAATCCACTACTACAACAGATGTTCAAAAACAGCAATTGACAAAAATATTTTATCCAAAGTCTGTTTGTATTCTTTAAAATTATGAAAATTTCCATTAAATAGCATCAACACAAAGCTGATTATAACATATAACAACCAACATTACAAAGTTGTTAAAACAGACTGTTGAAACATTAAGAACAAATTTCGCACTTCAAAAAACTTAACACTGAAAAGCCTACATACACATCTGAATGACTTAATGTAAAGTTCCTAACTTTTGAACCTAACTGACTTCTTCTTAATTCTTTTGCTTGTAGAAGATGGCTCACAACCATTTACAATATCACGGTCTTCAACACTTCTTTTTCCATTGGGATTTCTTACAGAATCCAATCCAGCATCAACAGCAGAAGAATCATTCAAAACAGACACAACATCCTTCAAGCAAATCATAAAACAACTAATAAAATGTTAAATAAGAACACAAACTCTAGAAACAACATAGAAATACTTACACAAATGCATACTCACCTTAGAGATAACTTGAAACCCAACTTGCGAAGACTCTGAAAAGTTAATAGATTTGCTTTCACAACCTCCCTGACTGACCTAAAAAAGTGCTCATAGACCAAAAAACATAACAGATTTGAACCTCAACTGAAAATAAACGATTATTACAAAAGTAATTAAATTAATATACCTTACCAGAATTATCCTCTGCATTCTTGTAGATGCACGATGTGGCTGTCGCTTTCGGATTACAAGTTTTTGGTCTATTACAAGACCCATTCGACCAATCGAGGGGTCGAATGGAAAGTCAAAGGGTCGAATGAAGAAGTTTGGGTCGAGTGAAGTTTTAGTAAGGTTTATGTTGGTTCGATGTTACGAAGGGTCGAATGAAGCCATTCGACCTCAAGCAAGGTCGAATGGGCACGTCTAACGTCTATATATATGTTTAGTTAGATTTCAGTTATAACTTTTGGTCATTTGGTGTGTGTGTTTCTAGTGTGTGTCTAGGAGAGTTCTAGAAACTTCTGTTTTTCATTATATTCATATTGTAACAATTATCCTTTATAATATTAATGGAAAACAACTTGAAAATGAATCTAACTTGTTCTGATTACGATTAGTATCATTTTGCATGTGAATTAAGGTTTCCACACCTAATTTACTAATACTCGTGCGATATAATTGTTTCTTTGTGATAAAACGATCCTACAAAGTGGTATCAGAGCCATTGCTTAATCACACGACTGCAAATTGATACAAATTGTTCAAATTTTTCCTCAAGATTTTTGCTGTTTTGCATGAACTATGATAAACAATGGTTTTTGATTGATTTGGACTAGTTTTCACGGATAAAATCAAAAATTCTTTCACAAAACTTGTTCTACAATCAATCAGAATCAAAACCTAACAATTTGCAATCAAATTCAACAACTTTTTGGAAAATCAGATCAAATTTGTTGATTTTTGAAGAAATTTTGATTTTGAATATGGGTCAGGTTAAACCAGGTGTGTTTTAAGTCGAACCAGTTAAAAAATTCTTCTTTCGGGTGAACTTTTAGGGTCGAATCAGTGATTTCTTTGTTAATTCGAGTATCTAGTTTTCATTCGAGTATCTTTGAAGGGTCGAACTTGTCAGTTACAAATTTCAGAGGTCGAATCAGGCAGTTACAATTTCATTTGTGTTCTCATTCGGGTCGAACGAAGTTTTGTCTGCTCATTCAACCTGCCGATAGGTCGAACCAAGTTTCTATGTTGCTGAATTTTTCTAAGTGTTGAAATTCATACATCATGGAAAACATTTGGGGATTACCGATGAACCCTAGACCTGAACGGGGAAATACACAACCACAACCAATTCTAAATACTGGGCTGTGTCGGGACCAACTCAACCCGCTGTTAGATTCCTTCACAACCAATTCCAGACTATTGGGGTGTCACGGCAGTTGCAGCAGTGCAAAGTCAAACCACAAATGCCATTACAACTTTGGTGAATGACCTTTCTATGGGAAACGGGAATAGACCACCTAAGATGTTGGATATGATTAAATATCACTCATGGCAAAAAAGGTTTAAGATTCACCTTGAAGGTTTAGATGGTGGGGAGGCGTGGTAAATGATAATTAAAGGATATGTGCCACCAATGATTGAGAACTCTAACACACCAATTGCTCTTGATGACCTAAAGAACAATAAAAGAAGAAGTATGCAACAGAGAAGAAAGCATACTCACAGCTATCTCAAGCTTTGACAATGGATTTACTTCATCAGTTTCATCCTTGTTCTACTTTGAAGCAGATTTGGGAAGCTTTGAAGAGTAAAAATGATGGAATGAAAAGACAAGGAAACTTAGAGTTGAAGAAATAATTTGAGAACTTCAGCTTCGTGGAACTGAGACTTTAAAAGAACTTACTCCTAGATTTTTCATTTGTTCTCTGAATTTTCTAACTATGAGATTGTTTATCCTATGTCTGAGGTTGTAGAGAAGTTTGCATATGCATTGCCTCCCTATTGGAGTCAACATGTTGAGGTATTGAGAGGGAAAGATTCTTTTCCATACTGGTCAATCAGTGAATTCATCCAGAAGCTAGAAAACAAGGAAACGAAAGAATGAAGAAAGGCGAAGAGATCCCAGATTCCATAGAATCCGGAACTTTATTATGCTAGTTCATCATCTTCGTCTATTCCAAGTGGATGTGTGAGTGTTGCACCACTAGTTACTATGGTGTATCATCTGGACCATCTTATACACCAACTCAACCTCCAATGCAAGCTTCAAGTTACTATGGTACTTCACCGGTAAACATGATCAACAGGCTACACGGTTGTTAACCAAGCTTCATCAAGCTCAATTCCAATCGTGTTAGAAACTTCTAACATGAATAATGTGACTGTCAAAGTAGCGCAACAACACATTGCCTTGGTTTTGGCTATGGTTGCTTTGTACAACGGTCTTGTAGTAGTCAAATTGGAAACAGCATTTGACTAACGAGAATTATGCCCAAATTGACAAAGAAGAAATGGAGTTGATCGATATTT
>JAUTDX010004462.1:0-27281 GCA_030844895.1 Ambrosia x helenae
TGACAAGTTTAATTGTATTATTTTTTGTAAAGATCAAATTGGTTATCAAATATCCAAAAGAAACGCTTCAAATTCAAATTTACATCAATCTTGAGTTTGAACTTTGAAATTACTCCCTTTTAATTTAGAGCTGGAAACTCAACCCATTTACTAATGAACGGATAGATTCGGGTTATGATCTATCTATAAGGGGTAACCGGGAAAAAATCAGCTTAAAGAAAACGAGATAAGCGAGTTTAAGTTTCGAGAGTCACCCAAAATGTATTTTTTAATGTTTAAAACTTCCTAAATCATTTTTATTCAAAAACGACCTTAGTACACGAACTTTCAATATAGAATTTTGGCCAACAAACGTCTCAGAGTTAACCCACCTGCCCGGCCCATTTGCCACCTCTACTACTCTATAGCATTCATATATTGAGATAAAATATATAACGAGGATTGGTTTATATTTTGTAATCACCTTGGCTCTCTTGAATAAATCTCTAACACGAGCAGATCCAACACCAACTAGGACTTCGACAAATTCTGACCCGGCATTTGGTAAAATGGAACCCCGGCTTCACCTGCTATAGCCTTGGCAACAAGGGTCTAAATGACATTTAACTAAGTTAATATCCACATCTACAATGATGATATTTATAAATATTTGCAACCGCAATAAGCTAACCTTGCCACATCCCGGAGGGCCCTCAAGAGTACTCCATGAGGAGGTTTTATCCCCATCTTGTCAAATAATTCAGGATTCTTCAAGTACTTGACCAACTAATAAAGAAAATATTAAAATCAACTTACAATATTTTGAAATAGCTAATAAACGTATCTTTGGTTTGAAACCATTTAGGGGGTGTTTGGGATTGATTATTCAAAACAAAGTATGCGTTTTGGAAAAGCAGGGGTGAAACTGCTTATAGATTATTGCGTTTTGGTAGCCTAAAAAACTGATTATCTGCGTTTTTAAAACGCAATCCAAACACTAAAAACTGATTATCTGCGCTTTCAACACGCAATAATCTAAAAATCAGATTCACAACGCAATCCCAAATACCCTCTTAGAAAATATAAATTCAACTGAACTTGACAAACAGAGAACTACAATTGACCGAAAGGCAGTAGTAGCAAAACCAGAAATGGATTTTTTTTAATTTAATTGTTTATTTATTTATTTATTTATTTTTGGGGTGGTGGGGAGGGGGATGGATTCTTTGACTTATGGTATTATACAATAGCGCCTTACGTTAGCATAATATGGCACATAATTTACCTCTTGGAGCTCTTCGACTGCTATTTCAATCCCTGCCACATCCGCGAATGTAACTCCGGTTGAACCCTAAATAAATATTAAAAAAAACACATAAGAAGAAAAAAAAAGAATATGATCACTAAAAGGATGCAATTAAATATTAAGTAGGAGCAAATTTTAAGAAACTAACGTCAACTCGAGCTTGTGGTTTAGACTGAGAAAATTCAATCCCTTGCCATATATCCTGCAAAATCAACGATAAATAAAAACCTTAACTACAGTTCCCTAGTAATAAATTATAATCTTTGAAGGCATAGCTTACCCATTTCCTGAAATTCTTGGGCCTTCTAGAAAGAGTGAAACGAGAAGAACAACCATGGATACACCAATCACAACATGGGTCTAATTATTTTAAAGACGGAAGAAAAAACACCAATGTGTACAATTCTTGAAACTTTGTGGTAATCCACCATAGAAGAACATGTCTACTATGACGTCACCCATTCGCTCTAAAACACCAACAACAACTTCTAAGGGAACAGTAAGAAGCGGCTTGGCCACAGGCCAGATGGCATAGACGGTCGCCACATAAACAAAGCTTGTTTACGGCAAATGCTGCTGAAGCTAAAAAGCCGCCAACAACAACAGCACTGTAGCAATTGCTGCTGTCACTGCACCAAGTTCCACCATTACCCTGCTTGATATTGTTGACGCCACTGGATCTGGATATTGTGGCACTTTTCCCACCCATGACTGCATCAGAAGTTGAGAAGGTTACAATAGAATTTAATAAAGAATATGAGTAACTTCACTCTACCCTTTGATAATCGGTTTTTTGTTCATGCCAGTACCAAAATCACCATTTCACACAGAGTTGATCAATAACCCAAACACCCTATTTTTGTATGTTGAATCTGATTAAAATTGGATTTTGTTTAACGTATGTACGACTTAAATCGGTGCCTTCTTTTTTAGTATAACATCACATGTAGCTATTTGTTTGGAGAGTAAATGTAATTTTTTAACCATATATCTCATTTCTTTGTATCTATATTTTTAGTAAATAATGCTAAAAACCTATAGCATATATAAAAAAAAATTATATAATTGTCTTGCGTTGCGCCTTGCATACGAAAAGCCCACCGCTTTTGCGCTTTGCGCCTCAGTTTTAGACCTCGTCGCTTTTGTGCGCTTCGCGCTTTTTAAAAACCAAGGTCACAAGAATCAGTTTTAAATGTTTGGCATAAAGTGATTGTAAGCAATGTAACTTGTTAACTACAGCATCACCAAACATCCCCTAAATGCAGACTATAAAGTTTACACGTTTACAAGATCAAATTACACAACATATATCGTTAGAGATGACTATATACCATAGTTTGTGTCTCTATCTCGTATCGTGGTCCATTATACTCCTTTAGAACATCTTGCACTTGAGTTCCGTCTAGCTTCACCGACCTAAACACAATCACAAAACAATCAAAACACTATTCAAACATTTAAAAACACATCAACACCTAACACTCACCACTTAGTCCTCTGCAAATTCTTATCACCCGGAATCTCCTTCAACTCCACAAGAAAATCCTTATTTCCATAAGCAACCCTCTCATCATCCTTAAACTCAAAAACTTCACCGTCCCCTTTTTATCGCTTTCTGCAGATCATCAAAGCTCATTCTCGGTAACGCTTCAAACTCCCTATCGAACGCCTCCTCCTCCGACAACTCTTCGACAAATATCTGTTCCGGAACATAAAGCTTCCCCTTAAACTTCCTCAATATATCATTCAAATGCACATCTTGAACATACCCAACCCCCTCCCACCCTTATTATTATTAATATTATTCAATTTTTTAACAATCTCCAACACTCCAAAATTACCATTATACCCTTTCTTCCCTAAATCCTCTTTCTCCTTCAATGTATACAACTTATCACCAACTTTATACTTAGGTTCAACTGACTAGGGTTTTCCTTCAAAACCCTAGTCACAAAATCCTCTTGGGTTGAAACTGGACATTGACCCATCAATATTTTGACCCGAACCCGGTTTGCTAAACAGGGCATGGGTCAAATGGAGTCTTTTTTGCCTAAATTGAATAAAGTTTGAATCTTTTTGTGAAAAGAGTGAAAATGAAGATGACCCATCACTGCTTTTTTTGACCCGAACCGGTTTTGTAAAATGGGTATGGGTCAAATGGAGTCTTTTTGTTCTAAATTGGATAAAGTTTGAATCTTTTTGAAGAGGGGTTTGTGATTGGAAAGGACTGTAGGGAGTAAAAGATTATTAATATTATGATTAGGTGTTGTTGTTATTTGTGTGGGAAGCATGTTTATGTGATGGGTTAGGGTTTATGGAAGGTTAGGGTTATGGATAGAGATTGGACTGTGGGTTTATGGTTATGTGCAGGCCATTGAAGAGTGTGAAGTTGTTCTGCAACAAATTGGAAGGTTTATCTGGATCCGAATGTTTGTATTGGATCCGTATTGAATACAAATACAAATACAAAGTTTGTATATTTGGGTGTTTGTATTTCACACTTTTAGGTACTACGATTTAAAAGTTGTCTTACGTTTGGGATTTTTAGAGGGTGTTGGGATTGAGTTTCATACCAACTTATTGGCTTATTAGCTTTTTGAAAAAGCTAATAAGTCAATAAGTTGTTTGTGTAACTTAAAAGCACTTTCTGTTTTGACTTTTGGCTTTTAGCTTTTTAAGGGTGGAAAAGCTGTTTTGAAAAGTTAGAAATCTTAGCTTTTGGCTTTTGGAAAAAAATTACAAATTTATCACCCATACAACCAATATTCACAATTAGTTAAGCGAAACACTTAAAAAAATAACAATCTATTGACTTTTTGACATTTCCCAACCCAAAAGCTAATCCAAACACTTTTTTTAAAACTCCTTTTCAAAAAGTCATAAGCCAATAAGCACTTTTGACCAAAAGCACTTTTGCATTTCCAAACTCAATCCCAAATAGTTTCGATTTTTGTAACAGCTATATTAGGGTGTGAGAATTTCGTTTAGTTTGTATGAAATGACAATTTTAGCCTTCAATCATTATACAATTTATGTAAAAAGCTATATCTAATGTTTTCATAACCGGACGGACGTCGAACCGGTCGAATTATCGGTCCACTGGTCCGACCGGTCCAACTGGTCGAACCGGATGGTGTCAGAAAATTAATAGGGGTAAAATTAAAAAAAATATAAAAAAATCCAATTCAACCCCTCCAAAACCCGGTTCGACTGGCCGGTTCCCGGTCCGACCCCCGGTTCAAAGCATACCCAGTTCAATACCCGACCGGTTCGACGCCCAGTTCCTCGTCCAACCGTCCGGGTTTCAAAACAATGGCTATATCTTAACTACATGATCTTAAATGTAAATTAGTTACTTTTTTAGATCATTACTGATTTCTTTACTTTGCTTCTACGATGTAAACACGGGAGAAGGTGGGTGCATGGGAAACATAAATTATCAATTAATTCTTCCCTCAGTTTATCATGTGTTCGTCAACTAATTCTTGCATTTAATAAAAAAAAAATTCACCTAATAAATTCCGACCAACTCTTTCAAACTTACTCACAAAAATCCTACCAATTTTCACCATAATTTCTCTCTTAAAAAATACTACAATTTTTACCATTTTTTAAACTAAAATTATCTCTATAATTACACGTTGGACCGAAGAAGCAAAACTAATGTTGACAACGGCTTTGATAGACGTCCAAGAATTGAGGAAATCATGTAGGTCTTCCTACTGGAATAACGTTATAGTAGAATTTTGATAGCTAGTCGGTGAATCTAGTTGTATTGTTGATTCACTTAGTTGGAAGTGGGTGGATCTCCATAATAAGTGTAAACGATTTGAGGTGTTATTCAAACAAACCATGGATGAGGACGGTGATATATTCGAGGATGTAGCAATCGAAGTGACCCATGTCGAGTATACAGATAGGTACGGCCAGAGTTTTGACCATGTGTTTAGCATGACAGATGTTAAGGCCTATATTAAATTAATTACGTTGATTCACTTAATAATGTATTCTGCTAGTATTAAAAATTTTAATTTCTAGTTTTATTGCTATTTTTTTAAATTATTTAAAAGTTACAACTTGAGGGGGGGGGGGGGGGTCACATTGAAGTTGTGCATCAACTGGCGACGGTATTGTGGTGGTAGTAGTAGGGTACCGGTGATGAAACAGGGTGACGCCCCAAGCCCCTATATAGTTAAACCTTTCAAAGTTTATCTTTTATTGCAAATACCTCCTATATCTCATTCACCGCACTGTCTCTATATTCTTTTTTTTAAAACTATTATTTTTTTCTATTTCTTCTTTGCTATTTATTTATCTTTGTGTGTGTGAGAGAGAGATAGGGAGGGAGGGAGAGACATGATATATGGGTGAATGGATGTTAAAATTTGGGGTTTTTTTTTTTTGGGGGGGGGGGGGGTTAATGAGTTTTTGTTAAATTTTAGTGGGTCACAAGAGACGATGGATGGGATGTAGTGATATTTTTTGTTAATTGTTTTAATTTTGAAGATGGGATAAAGAACCGTGGATGGAATGTAAATGCTTTTAGTGTAATTTTAATCTCGTATATCCTTATATATGTTTCTTTCCTTCCGGTGTTGTCTCCTCTAGCAATTTGCTAAGATTTGTCCGTTGTCTGTAAATGCTTTCCTTTCAAAAAACAAATCGATTCATTGATTGCAGTTTCACAATATTGTTTTTTTTTCTAAAACATTTGATAAATCCCACTTGTTAAATTCAAAGCCCTACTTTAAGGTTACTAAAAGCATTCATAAATGTGGGTATTCCACAAATCATCACAAACTGTCACCTCAGCTAAGCAATGCACTTTACAGTCCTTTGGGACCGTCCCTAATGAACTCCCAGACTAACCAGTAACATAAACTTTCAAGTAAAAATCATAGGAAAACAAACTTTCAATACTTTAACCTTTAAGTGAATGGTTTACTACCTATGCTAAAACTTATGCACTAAGGACCGAAGTTTGAAGTACTTCATACCATGTCACGTATAGAGTATAGACTCGATACGCAAGTTTGAAATACTTCAGGGTCTTAAAGCAACACAAACAAAACCACATGTCACAAACTAACAATAACAAAAAGATACAATTTTAATAATAAACTAGTATTTTGCCGCCGCGCGTTGCGGCGACACGCGGCGGGTCGAACATTGCAGTAACACAAGAAGTGTAAAACAAAAGACGCAAGACACAATGAGTTACACACAATTCATAAAACACAATGCATAAAAAGACAATTACTAAAAAGTGTAAAACACAATGTTTTTAACTCGGTTCAGAATAAATTTTGCATCAAAACGTGGATCAATTGGTAGCACACACATTATAAGCATGAAAACGTATTCTATTTGACATTACTTGTTTTCCAAAAGAGAAAAAAATTTACGTCAAAACATAGACCAACTCGTATTTATACTAACACATATATAAAATTTCGCGCGTAAAAAATAGGTTTTTCCAAGTAAAGGTACGAAAAAGGGTAAACTCAAAATTTTCCAAAAGGTAAAAAAGTTTAAATCGAAACGTAGACCATACCAACAGATATATAAAAATTCCCACGTAAAATCTATAAAACACGTCAATTAATTAGTTTTTTAAAAAAGTAAATAGCGAACGAAGAGGTTATGAAGTTGTAGCCTAGGGTTAAATTTGTAATATTAAAAGTTAAAGACATAAAGCAAAAGTAACATTACAGGCTTAATATGTTAAAGTTTCAAAGTTGAAGGGTTCGTGGAAAAATATCCCAAGGGGGCAGTTCGTCAACTTACCAAAAAGGTGGGTCGGTGGCGTAAAAAAGCCACCGACATTAATTTTTAATATATAGTTAATTAATTAATATTACCGTACCCATTAAAAAAGCCAAAAAGAACGCTTCAGTCAAAATCCTAGGGTTTGGTTTGGGTTCGGTTCAGTGTCTCCACAAAACCACTCGATCAGTCAATCTCAGGTACAATTCTTCACAAATTCTCTTCCTTTATGTTGCAAGATTCGACCCTTTTGCCCAATTCATACATTAATCATGTTTTCATGTTCATTACCTGATCCTTTTATGTATTATTCCAGTCTCTTGTTTTCTTTAACCAGTGATGGATGCTGATAAGATAGAGGTTTTAAAAGCTCAAATTCAACCTTTTTTACACCAATTGGAAGAATATGTTCATGGGGTTGAAGATTATGTTCGTCAGATCCCTCCCAATCAGATCTATATTGCACTTGGAGCTGTGTTGGTTACAATCATCTTGCTGCTGTTAAGTAAGTTTTTTTTTTTTTAATTTATTTATTTAGATTTAGATAAGTTGTTTTATGTAGTTGTGACTTGTGAATGTAATTGAGGTGTTTAGTTGCTTAATTTATAACCTACAATTATGCCATTTATTCGGTGGCGGATCTAGAAGAAAATTCAGGGGTATCCGATTTTTTTAAGTCATACATTCATAAAAAGGAATTTTTTTTTCTTTAATGTTTTACGGTACATTTAGGGGTATTGTGCACTTGGCCGAGAAAGTTGAGGGGTATCCCCGACATCTCCGACTCCCGAGCCCTTAATAGATATCTTCCCCTGCAATTATTGACTAGTCAACTGGCAATATATGTTACTACTTGTGGAACACTTTATAAGTTTGCTCACCTGTGCTTGAAAATTATTAGATTGTTAAGTTGTTGCACACATGTGAACCATATCCACATAGAATAAGGAACCGTATAGTCTTTGTATTCTCTTTCCTTGTGCAGTTTGAGGCATCTAAGGGTTACAGATTACTCAACTTCAATATTGAACAGTGGAAGTCAATTGCTAATAAAAAGTGTTCCAATACTTTACTCGTAACATCTGCATGCTAGATGATGTTGCTTAGGCCATATATCTTAGGGTTAATGGCTCGTTTGGTAATCCAGAACACTAGCTTCTTTTTGTATTATCATAGCATACTTTGTTGATCCATCATCAATCCCTTATCGTTGCATTCTTCATGTTAGCTCTCTATGTGTCGGTTCCCTAGTGTCATTTATAAGACACTGATCTCTTCCTCTATAGTTTGTCATTCTGAATCGTTGCACGCAAGGCGCAAATGGTAAGCCTTGGGCCTCAATGCAAGGCGTTTAAAAACTGAGGGATTTATTTAGCGAAGCGTATAGTATAAGAATACAATTTTTAGGGGTTTTAGACATGTTTCAGGCTTCTTTAGGGCTAGCTTAGGTTGTTTTAGGCTTCGTTAGGGCTAGTTTAGGTTTGTTTTAGGTTGATTCGAGCTTTTTTAGGGTTCGTATAATTGTCTCAGACCTGTTTAAACTTTAAAACTGTTCATACGATTTTTGGCCGGAGTTTCGTTGAAACTTGGCTTGAAAAATGGGCCTGAGGGACTGAAAGTGGGGCTTTTGTAGCGAAGTGAGAAGGTTGTGCTAGGAGCCTAGGCCTGAAAAGTGGGACTAGGCGCATGCCTGGGTCAGCCTTGACAACCGAGGTCTCTCTGAAGAAGAAAGAACTAGCAAGAGTGAACTGTCAACAGATCGAATGATATCTTAGCTCTGATACAGTGATACTAAGTATTATATTTCCATTAATGGCTCCAGAGATCTCATTGCATCACTGCAGGAGTTTTCATACTATGACAATCACGATGATGTAACACGTTCTCCGTAACTAGCTACCAACAGCAAAGCATAACAGAAAAATGCCATACTGTTCCCCTGTACAATAAGCGTGCTCAGTAATCCTAGGCACTTGGTAGTTATCTGATCTTTAAGACCATTTGAGGATTTTTGACCTTGCTAGTAGGAACGCTATATCTTATAATTTTCTGTTTTGTAGATTCACAGGTTTTGTAAGTTTTTTTCATTTTACAAAATTTAATATGTTTGATAAGAGTTATCTTTTTTACAAGGTAGATTTGCATCTATATATATTTACAGAGCATTTTTCGTTCTAGATCTTGAAGTTTTGATAAAAAATATATTAGCATCACATGCTACTGGTTGGAGATCAAAGCTGTTAAATTTGAATAAAAATTATATTTTTGAATCTCCTTGCAGTACGTGCTTTCAAGCGTACAATTTCCAACACCATTGTGCTCACCGGGCTTAGTGGAAGTGGGAAAACTGTTCTCTTTTACCAGGTAAATGTCATATCAATCATTCCCACTTTGATAAATTTCTATGTTGTGATCGCAGACCTTTTAAATATAGCTTTTAGGATTCCTTCCCAAGTTAAGTGTGCCAACACTTTTTAATCTAAGCAAAGTTTAAAAGAACGGAAACGAGCCTTGAGGCGTTTTCCCTTCGCCTCATGAGGCGTAAGCCTCGAGGCGAACCAAGGAGTAAGCTCGAGGCGCAGTCAAAAATAAATATAAAAAATTACGTGTCTATAAAAAATAAAATACTTGACCTAGAAAAGTCTAAAATGTAAAAAAACACACATCAAAAATAAAAATAATTGACCCAAAAAGTCTAAAACACCAAAAAAAAAAACACATAAAAAACACCCTAAACCACCCGAGGCACAGCTGAGGCGCACATTTTTTTAGCGCCTCAGCCCTTAGAGGCGTATGTACAATCTGAATCCCATGAGGCGCGCCTCAGACTCGTTTTCATAGAGTTTCGCCTCGAGGCGCACCTCGAGGCGTACGCCTCACCTTTTTTTAAACCATGAATCTAAGTTTGATATACTCTGTTGCAATGTTGCTTGTGCCAGCTTCGTGATGGATCCTCTCATCAAGGTACTGTTACTTCCATGGAACCCAATGAGGGTCTTTTCGTGCTCAACTCAGAGACCTCTAAGGTAAGTTATTGTAATCTAATACTATAGCCATAATTTAATATTCTGAATATAAGATTCTTCAATATCAGCTTTCAGTTGCATCTGACGTACACATCTATATAATTATAAAAAAATCCATTAAATTCTAGCGGTGGCAAGTTTGACCATGCACGTTTGAATAGGTCTGTTTGGGTTACGGGTCAAATCAAAACAATAGCTTAAGGGCGACGGGATTCAATATTCAGTGCATACAATCTCTTTAGTCATTATTATTGACGTTTAGATTATTATCGCAATAGTATTGTTATCTAGTCATAACTCAGGCATAAATTATTTTGTAATAATTAAGAAAATGGAAAAAAAGTGTTTGCTTACAACTCAACTTGATCCCTTTTGACTCGTGCTATAAAAAAGACCTGTCTTAACCTGAACTATTTTGACCCTTTACCTAACCTGCCATCTTGTATCTTTACTTTCCTTTAATACCGATTAAGAGTGTTTTCTTTTTCTTCTTTTAGAAAGGCAAGATCAAAGCGGTTCACCTTGTTGACGTTCCCGGCCATTCACGTCTTCGCCCTAAACTAGACGAGTACTTGCCTCGAGCAGCTGGCATTGTCTTTGTTGTGGATGCTGTTGAATTTTTGCCCAACTGTCGGGCTGTTTCAGAGTAAGTTATTAACTTGTTATTTACAATGCAAGCCTGCATGTATTTATTTATGTTTGTTATGGAATACATAATTGGATGTAACATGTTTATATGTTTGTTTGTAAAAAGGTATCTCTATGACATTTTGACAAAGGCGAGCGTTGTGAAGAGCAAAATTCCACTTCTTATTCTTTGCAACAAGGTGGACAAAGTTACTGCGCATACAAAAGAGTTCATCCGAAAACAACTTGAGAAAGAAATGTATGCTTTTTGAAGTCAAATATTAAGCTTTTTGAACATTTTAAAGCTAATTTGGAATCATAAAAATAGTGTAAATGTTTTTTGGTACAGTGACAAGCTTAGGACATCAAGAAAAGCTGTATCAGATGCGGATATATCGAATGAGTTTACACTGGGAGTAACTGGAGAAGCCTTTTCATTTTCTCAGTGCATTAACAAAGTGACTGTTGCCGAGGCTTCTGGGTTAACGGTGAGATATTACCCTTGGAGCAATTTATCAGGGAGCGCGTCAAGCCTTGATGTTTGTCGATTTCATACCGTTTTTTCTTGTTAAAAGTTGAGAAATTTGGAGAGATTTTCTTTTATGGCAATTGTAATTTAGGACAGTATCTTAAGACTCTAATGGTTATTAGATTTCTGAAAAACATAAGTCTTGTTCCCAAAATGATTTTTTTACTCCTGCAAAGTTGATCATGTTGGCCATTCGACCACACGTTCTTATGTTTCTTTAAATTTTACAGAAAACATGTGAACGTAGGGTGTTGCTTAACGTATCCCTCTCAGAACACATGTAGAGGGCCTACCGTTAAAATACAGTATCCCTCCTATGGGGTGGGTTTTGCATTATATAAAGGGAAGTGTAGACATGAGATTAATAAATAAAAAAATTACATGTTTTGGTATGACCGTATTGTTGGATATTTTAGTGTAATTAGATTGACTGATTGACCAATATCTTCGTAATAAGACATCATATAGGTTCGATTGAATATTTAGATTGAATTGTTGAATTTATTCAATCTGAAAGCGATTGCATGTCTTCAGAGATTTCGGTTATCCGGTTGTTTTGTTCGTTATTACTGCATATCCCCAACATTTATGAATGTGGTATTGGTTTAGTTTTCTTTTACCTTTGGTAGTTTACCAATTTGTACCCACTTATTAGTTTTTATATTTTTTATTTTCTTGAATAATAAAATTACATAAAAAAACTATAATAATAAAAAAATACAAATATAATTCCAATACTAAAATTACATAAAAAGCTAGATAATAAAAAACCATATAAAATTCCTTAACTGGGTAATTTTAAAGTTCAAATAAATTACACGGTTATACTTGATATCTAGTGAGTGCACCTCAGCCTTAACATTTTTTATCGGATATGAGAATGTGATTAGTGGATTACCAATACATATCCCATCGCCATCCGAAATTAATAATACAAACTTATGGATATTTAGGGATGAGCATACAAGGCCGAATACCGATCCCGTCCCGATCGCGATACCGTACCGAACCGAGGGGTTTCGGGATCGGTAACCATATTTATGGATTTTCGGTTTTGGTATTATCGGTATCAGTACGGGATCGGTATGGTATCGGTATTTAATACCGATACCATACCGGTACCGAACCGATACCATACCGTATGTGTTCGGTATCGGTATCGGTTTTTTGGACTTTTTGGTATCGGTATTGTCGGGATCGGTATCGGTTCGGTACCGATACCGTCCCAAGCTCATCCCTAGATATTTCCATCAATTGACATCTTTTGGTCAAAATTGGCACATTTCACATAATATCATCATATCATGTTGAGTAGTGTGTGTGTGGCAAGTGAATACATGGATAGTTTTGATATGAATATGAGTCCAAACTTTGCAATCTTTTTACAACATTCATATACCATATCCTCTATACAAAGGCTTGCAGCATTGCATCTCTAACCAATTTACATTTCATACAACTAAAACTAAAACTAAAACATATGTCATGCATATACCACAAGGAATATTTCTCAATACACAGAAACAAATTGCTTATCCTGATCATGTACAAGTTAGGCTTGGTTGGGATACCGTTGATCGCATCATCTGACATTGTGACGCGTTGAGCTACCATCTGCTGCATGTTCATAGGATAACACATATCGGTATGCAGTCCAGACCACACATTGTCTGCTAAAATCTCATTCACAGCCGACGTGGATGAAACTGATCCCACCATAGATGATTTGTAGCATTCCTGCAAGCCATTCCAGATGACAGACACATGAGCCAACCATTGTACCGTCCGAAACCACAACACGCTGTATCTGTATAACTAAATCCTGCAAAATCAAACATTAATGTCACCTTTAGTATACCATATAGATTGTTCCTCCTTATAATGATTGGCGAATCTTACCATATTGTTCCTTATTTTTGAGGATATCCATGGAGCCGGTATAAGCATCACAAAAGATAATATTGGCATCGACGAGTTCTTTATTAAGCTGCTCAACCGTGTATCTCATAACAAAGTTGAATTCCATTATCACATTGTTTATCGGTTTAACACATTCGCCATTCTGGCTGTTATACTGCCACAGTAGTAAGGTGCACAACCAATAGGCGCCAGTCCCATCACCACCACTCGCCTAACGTTCGCATTGTACAAATTCTGAAAAAATATTAAATAAACAAGGTTAGACCATAACAATAATTTATAAAAAGAAAAGATTCGATAAACGAAATAAGATCATGGGCGGTTCTTCACTAGGGTCTGATCGGGCCTCGGCCCACCAAGTTTTTTCGTTTTGTAGTGTAATTGAAAATTTCCGAAATTTTTTATATGTATTGAGTCCGGCCCTATCAGGTTTTTCGTTCAAAATCTACCACTGAAGAAGATATAAGATTTTTATTACCTTTATCTCCTGTTTCATTGTCTGAGCTAAAAACTGCGTAAATCTCCATGCGAAAAACTTAGATTGTACACCGGACACATCAGGGAGATAGTAATGTATGAAATCATTTGTCCCAATCGAAATATAGAATACTGAGTTTGAAATGTGATCAGCAGCCGCGTGCTCGCCCATTGTTAGTATGAACTGCTGAAATGTATCCATAACTTGTTGAATTTGCTGACTGAAGGATATATGCTGACCCTGCATAATAATCACATATATTAGAAAACATATAATAACCAAACAACATTAGCATGTATGAAGTTTGAACAAAATCATGGTTTTTGAGTGTACCAATTCTGACCCACTAGAGAAGATAATCCCAGCGCCAGCAGAAGCGTAATTCAGCCCGCGCATCATAGCTTGAACAGAGCCACTTTGGCCTAGGTAGCTTGGGACAAACGGAAGCCCGAGGCGCAATGCTGGTTGATCAAAATGAAGAAAAAGGTTAACTTTGTTTTGAAATGCATACAAACTGAAAAGGGAAGAAGAAAATCCACTTAGAAACACCTCATCCGCAACTACTCAAACATAAGTAATTCAACAATATCAACTCAATAGACACTTAAACCTAGGGGGTGGAACTTTTTTACACGACCCGGGAAAAAACGGGTTGACCCGTTAACCGTTTAACTATTAAAACAAAAAACTTTTAATATTTTTGTTTTTTTTTACGTTTCCATTTTATATGGTTAGTCATAACTCATAATAATAACGTTAGTTTTACCCACACCATATTATTTATTTGTCACACTACTACTCGCCATTAAACATATTATCGATAACCCACTTAAAACCAACAACCCGCTTCTTATAACTCGTCAACGTGTACAACCCATTTAAAAATACGGGTTTAACGGGTCATGTTCCAGTTGACCCAAAGTTATGTGTATGCGGGTTAGGATTAAATCTTTAACACATATTATAATAATATGGGCCAGGTTCGGGTCATACATTTCAACTACTAACCCGCTTATAACTCGTCAACGTCTACAACCCATTTAAAAATACAGGTTTAACGGGTCATGTTCCAGTTGACCCAAATTTATGCGTATGCGGGTTAGGATAAAATCATAAAAATCTTTAACACCTATTATTATAATATGGGCCGGGTTCGGGTTATACATTTCAACCCACCAACCCGTAAACCCGCCAACCCAAACAAAACAACACAAAAAACCCATCAACAAAACCCAAAAACTTAAACAAAACAGTAACAAAATACCAAGAAAATCAACAGGAACTCTGCCATTAGAAAAGCGTCCAGTGGGTCGATGGGTATCAAAATCTCGTCCATAAGGAGAATGATCAGCACGTGCAAGTGTTCCAAGAAAGTTATTAGTCCCACAATCAACCGAAGAGTCACCGATAACGAATAAAGCGGGTACGGGAGCAGCGGGCAGAGGAGGAGGAGGCGAAAAAGAGGCGTTTCTTGATCGGGTGTAAAGATCTTGTGAAAAGTGGACAGTGGTGACTGGTTTGATGTGAGAGAAGATAATGTGAGAGAAGATTAAGAGGGTTATTGTTTGAATGTAAGGGAAGGAAGAAGAAGAAGACATAGACTCCATTGATGAGTTGGTTATTGTAAGTAGAGAGTAATGGCGGGTAAATAGAGTTTGATTGTAACGGATAAAGTGTTTGGTTGTTGAATGGGTTGGGCTGTGAACAAGTTTTGGGCCTTTTTAAGTTTTTTTTATTTTTTTTATTTTTTTAAGCTTAATAATGAAATGTGTTGGTGATTCATTGTTAATCTAGAGATGTTAAATCGGTTCGGGTTGAAACTGATTTTGGGAATAGTAAAGAAAGGTTTTAAAAAAATCGGGTTAGGGTTAAACCTGGTAGGGATGGGAGTTGGGGCCGGTGTTTTGAGGGAGGAAGAATCGGATTTGACTGTACCTAGGTTTTAACTGGTTGGGGACTTGGGGCGGCTTTTAAAGTTAGGGTTACTAACCGGTTAGGATTTAGTCAGCAAAAATCAAAATTGGGTTAGACTAGTCGGTAAGTAGACGAGAGGAAGGGGGACGGGGGGTGGGGGGCGGTGGTTGAGACAGGGACGGGGGCGAGAGACGGTGGTGTTGGCGAACGGTGATTGGCGGTGGTCTGTGATTGGTCTGTCCGTTATGTTCTGGGGGAGACGGGGGAGATGAGGGACGAGGGAGATGAGGGGCGGGGGTGCGGGGCGGTGGTTGGGACGAGCAAGACGATGGAGACGGTGGGACGGGGGGTTGCCCCGTCTGTTCTTCGACCAGCCTTATGGCCAAACTAGGTCGGGATGGAACCAACTTTTGAAGGGAAAGAATCGGATTTGACCGGTTTGAATAGGATGGACCTTTGTCTGTGTTCAAACGGTTTAAGAGTATAGAGTTACACTTGGTTTCAACCTTATATGTAGGTTTGGGTCTAAACTAAGTTCAAATCGGGTTCGATTCAAGTTCAAAACTGGATTCAATTTCTAAAGCGTTCTTGTGCACCCAAATGAATGACTCCATAAAACATTTATTTTCTAAAACTTATGATACACAAACTTTAAGAAAAATCTTAATGAGAAAAATTAGACACTTTTGTTTGAAAGTAACATAACATATTTAATATAGATTCAATTTCAAATAAATATCAGAGGAAGTTTTAACGCATAACAACACATATTACGAGAACCAGGTGAGTTGTGGGGTCACTTGATTTACGGGTATGTTTGACAAAAACTAGTGGTAGCTGGAAATTTTTTAAATATATTTTGGTGTTTGGCAGAGTAGCTGGAGCTTTTAATAAAATGTATAAAATGACCAAAATGAGCATAATTAAAAGCTTGTAAATAATGTTTTTATTTTATTTTTAAAATAGAATGGGTATTTGTGTCATTTACTAATTAAAAGCTTGTAGCTAGTAGAGTTTTTTCTTAAAAGCTAATACTAGTAGCTTTTCACTATAGAGCTTTTTCTCCAACCTAAAAGCTTAGAGCTCCTTCAACCAAACAAGGCTTTTTATTAAGTAGGAGTTTTTTCTTAAAAGCTTGAAGCTTGTAGCTCATAAAAGCTCATTGCTAAACCTACCCTACATGTTTGTATAGATTGCTTTTGTAAGGTCTTGATTTCAACACTAATATATGTGAGAACAATTTAACTTCTAGGTATGTTGACTAGAGGTGACAAAAGTCGATGGAGGGTATCCAATAATCATGTTTCTTGAGCTTGTGATCAGGTGAGTGAACAGTAGGGATTCACATTTGATATGGGATACCGTACCGTACTAATACTATACCGGTATCATGTAGATAGATTCAGTACCCACTTTCCCAAAAACCAGTATTGGTATTTTCAGTGTGAACACTTTATAGAAAGAATATTTTGTATCGAATACTGATACCATTCCAAATAGGTAATGTAAAAGATTCGGTACCAATTTTTTAAAAACCCAGTATCAATACTGGTTCGATACTTGTAAGGTACCGATGTCATCCCTCGTCAGTAGAAAAGTATATTCTCTAGAGAATTAATAAGTTATTATTTGTTAAATTTTAACACAAACCTTTATTTTAATCTCACGTGGAGAAAATCTATGGATTCACCTATCTTAAATCACAATTTTAATGCCTTTTGTAACTTATGAAACCAACACTTATAATACTTTACAATTTATACGATAAGTAAACATGTTTAAACTTTGGATGAAAAAAGTTTAAAGTAGAAAAAGAGGGTTATAATTAGAGGCAATTCCAAGGGTAATGGGGAAGGTATATCGTGTATTTTCATGGATTTGTAACGTAGATTTGGAACCCTTTTTCTATGCCCAAAGTTACCACTTTATCACCCTAGAAATTAGGGTTTGTGTTACTCTTGCTTTCTCTTTTTTTTTTTTTTTTTTTTTACTTTAATAAAATAAGGAATTATATTTTGTGAATATTGTAATAAAAATTTGGATGAAGAATGTAATTTTTAATTATGCTTTATAAATTGTATATTCGGTAAGTTGTATTTGTCTAGGGTTAAAATGTATTTTCTATTCACCTTTACAACATCTAACTTAAGGTGGAAGGGGCGCTTTTACTAGTGATCACCTGAATACTTCCATGTCGGATCAAGTAACCGGGGCACACCACCCCTTTAGGCCGAGTATTTGTGACAACCATTAACCAGTGACCAATAAGGTAGTACTGGAGTGGTTGAAGAAAGACTTTGTGTTCCTTGTGACCCAGGTTCAATTCTCACTCTCCCCATTATTTTAAGCGGCATTCAAGTGAAGACGAATACGGGTGGTGCCGGTTCGACTCGGATGGAAGACGAGGTTTTACCGATTTATCCACTGTCGTGCCTTCGGGAGGGTGGAGGTCGAGTTTCCGCGCATCTGGGAGAGCCACGGGCGGCGGGGTCGAGTAGTCGATTGGGCACGTCGTTCCTTGTCATTAAAAAAAGAACCATTAATCATTGACATCTTGTTTTTACCCTCAACTATCCTAATACCAGTAAATCACTGACTCACTTCTTTTAACTACCATAATTTTTTTTTGTTTTCTCAAATAACAAATAAATTAAACAATTAAAAGTAACCAGCTCTAAAAAAATACATAGAAATGCCTAACTTAAAATTATAATATTACATAATTAAAATAAATAAGTTCTTGTTTAAAAATTTTCATTGTGGATGTGTTCTCACAATTTTCCACGCCCAACGTGATCAAATCGTTTGGGCTCGTAGCTCCTTTGGTACTGACAAAGGGCCACCTTGATCACTCACTCCTCCGTTAGTACCTCCTCTCTGTTCATCGCTTTGTTGGAGAGAGGATCAAAATCTCTACCCTGAATCTAGATTGTCATAAACATGAGATGCATCTCATATGCCTTATGCCTTGTGGTTTGTTTCACCTGCATTTTGACGAAATCATTCAAGGACCGCATCCCCAAGTGACACGAGCCATGAGTCCTATTCTTGAGGAGACTAAGTTAGGCCCTAGCCAAAGCTATCTTCTCTTCTTCGTTCCAACCAGTCGTTGCCATTTTTAAAGAGATGAGAAACGGTTAATGAAGAATACTTTTTGTGTGTGTGTGTGTTGTGAATATTGTTTGTAAATTTAGTGTATAATGGTTTGTGTAGTGGACTATTTAAAAGATAGTATATGTTTTTTAAGAAAAAAAGGGCCCGACAGTCAAAATTTGAGCTCATAACAATCTGTAACAATACTCGTGAATGATACACGCATTAGCTTCCCAAAGGTGGTTGCGGAATTACCGAATCAGATATGTTATCCGCATACGACCCCTCCTCCCTTAATCACAAAAATATGATAGAAGTACATGAATAACATACTTACTTAAATCCATCGAAAAAAAAGTACAAACACCACATTTATGTATATTGTCAAATTTCTCTTATATTTTACAACAGTTTTCCACACCACCTCACCTATAAATATACAAAAATAACTACCATTTTGTTAAATGTTAATATCCACCACAATATCTTTTCTTTTGCTCTAAGTTTACAAAAACATATAAAAGTACATCATCAATAATGTACTTGAAAATAAAGTACAAACACCACATGTATATGTTTTACTTTAAAATTTCACCATCATCAATGTTTTAGACACAACCAAACTCAACGGCTATATTATCTCCCTCTAACTTTCACAATCATTCAAACCCATAACCAATTCACACCTCAATCATGTTAATTTTATAAAAAAAAAATCCATTAAACTTCAGCTCATCAATTTCTTTAAATTCTCCCTCACTTCTTCCCAATCAGCTAAAACAAGTAGGAAATTCACATTTGCATCATATTCTAGAGTGAATTGACCAAAAAGCCCTTCATTTGAAGCTGTTTTGGATCTTTTGATTAACAGAGTATTAGGCTTTTGTTTTATTTTTATTGTCTCTCTGTTTATTAACAGAGTAATTAGCTCTGTTTTTGATGTGGGTATTGTTAGTTTAATACATTGATCTGTTTTAGTTCAGTAATTGAAGGATTTTGCTATGTTTTTGAAACAGAGCATTAGGGTTTCTCTGTTTATGCTCTGTTTATGAACAGAGTAATTAGCCTCTGTTTTTGATGTGGGTATTGTTAGTTTAATATATTAAGGTGTTTTAGTTTAGTAATATGAGGATTTGACTATGTTATTTGAAAGGGTATTAGGGTTTTGAATCTTTTGATCTTATTGTCTCTCTGTTTATGAACAGAGGAATTATCCTCTGTTTTTTATTAATATGTGTGAAATGTTGTTGTAACAAAGCAAAAGATTTGATCTTTTCTTGATAAAGCTGTAAGATTTGAGACAATGTCAGCTGTTGATGTTGCTTTGAGTCCGGTTCACATCGAATCAGGCTTTATGCGTAGTGTAAATGACTCGATTTTTGTGTACTTAACGGTTGCAAATTCAGTGATTCCCATGTGTATTTTGGAGTCTGATTCGGTTGCGTCGGTGAAGCTAAGGATTCAGACATGTAAAGGGCTTTTAGTGAAGAAACAAAAGTTAGTTTTTGAAGGAAAAGAGTTGTCGAAAAATAGTTGTCTTGTTAAAGTCAAGAGGGAAACAGTTTGTAAGAAATTATCCGAACGATTTTGCATTGCAGCCGGTTATTGTCAATCCTAGTTTAAAACTATCACATGTTATATGGAGTATGTTAAGTTCTGCATCCGAAGGGCTAAAAAGATGCAAATGCCCGATTAGATCATCTGAAGGCACTGGGGGCGCGTATTTGATGCAGCATCCATCAGGTAACAAGTATGTTGCCGTTTTTAAGCCAGTAGATGAGGAGCCAATGGCTGTTAATAACCCTCACATGCTACCTCCTTCAACAACCGGTGAAGGGCTAAAGAGAGGAACTAAAGTAGGCGAAGGTGCGTTGAGGGAGGTTGCAGCCTACATATTAGACCATCCGATAACTGGACCGAGGTCATTTAAGAATGAAACAGAAGCAGGTTTTGCTGGTGTGCCACCGACTGTCATGGCTAGGTGTTTGAGTTCAGAGTTTAATCATCCACGAGGTTATGATGGCGGGTCAGACAACATTAAAGTTGGATCTTTACAAATGTTTGTGAAAAAACTGTGGAAGTTGTGAAGATATGGGTCCAAGGGATTTCCCAGTCAAAGAGGTTCATAAGATCACGGTTCTTGATATAAGAACCGCGAATGCTGACAGGCACGCAGGGAATATATTAATGAGCCGAGAAGCGGGTCAGATTGTGCTGACCCCTATTGATCATGGATATTGCTTGCCTGAAAATGTAAGTCTAAAGTCTGTTGTTTTTGTTCCATAGTTGTGATATTTATAGAAGCCCGGGGGGGGGGGGGGGGGGGTCTCAGTGGGAGCAGCCTCTCTGTCAAGGGATAAATTCCCAGGCCCTACCAATAGCTCTTCTATGCGTAGGATTTTACTGGGTACATTTGTTTGTTTGAGTTATGATATTTACATGATTTTGTCATGCTAACGCGCTTTTTCTTGATTTGTGTTCATAGTTCAAAGATTGCACATTTGATTGGTTGTACTGGCCACAAGCGCGTGAACCATACTCCAAACAAGCTCTTGATTACATAAAATCATTGGATGCAAACCAAGACATAGCACTTTTGAGCGCGCATGGTTGGGATCTTTCACTAGAGTGTGCACGCACGCTACGCATCTCCACCATGCTTCTCAAAAAAGGTGCAGCAAACGGGCTCTCGCCCTTTGACATAGGTCAAATCATGTGCAGGGAAACAGTAAACAAAGAATCTATGATTGAGAAGATGATTCAGAAAGCCCATGATTCCATGCTTGTGGGAATGAGTGAGGCTGCGTTTCTTGAAACCGTATCTAAGATCATGGATTTTGAGCTTGATAACATATGTGTTTAAGCTCGTGCTTTGGTCCGGATTGGATGGAAACAAGGCGTGGACGACTCGCTTCGTCGTCCTCGGGCATTATGATGATTTGTGGCTTGTAGTTTTCTTATGAAGTATTTGCTTAATACAAATAAAAGTGTGATCAGCAATGATGTTTTTTTTTAATATCTCATTGCTGAATTTGGCTTCTGCATTGCTTAAGTTGTACCAGCTTTCTGAAAAGCTTTTGTTGTGAATGATAATTATTGTGTTCAAGAAATAACACTTGTAACATTGAATTCAGTATATGATGTCACACTCCCAGAATATGATGTCACACTCACAAAATGTGATGTGACGGGGTGTATGAAACCCATAAACCCTTTCTTTTAGCCTGGTTTTGTTGTTAACAAAAACGTTTCGGAAACAGGACCGGTCATTACCTGCACCACTAGTTCATTGGTCGGACCAGTAGAGCCAGACTCAATCCCAGATGTTGTTAGGGACTTTTACAAGAAAAAAAAAGAAAGTAGGTTTGTTTTTTATGTGAAAAAAAAGTGGAGGGACTTTTATAAAAAAAAACATGTATATTGGTTTTTTATGGTATTTTTTCTTAATAGGATAAAAGTAGTATATCATTTTTTATAAGAAAAAAAAAAAAACCTTTATACATGAGAAATTCCAATTTTAAATCTTGTAAGTTATAAAGAAAAACATTTCATAAAAGAATTTGATTATGCAGAAAAGTCCACCCACTAAACAATCGTGACTCATTTAAAACTGACCATACAAATAGTACCGACCGGTTCATGCTCTAATCAATCTTACCAGCTTGCATCATTTGTTAAAACCGAGTGAATCAAACTGTAAACACCATGAAGAAAACTAAAATAGTTTGTAGATAACATTTTTACTTAGGTTCAAGGGTGTGGTTTAGGTGGAGTTTTTTTTTTTTGTGTGTGTGTGTGTGTGGGGGGGGGGGGGGGGGGACCCCAAAGGGGAACACCGCGCACCCCGAGTTTGTTTCGGTGCCACCGGGAAAATTTCCCTCCTTCATATCTCCATTGTAATTGGCTACTTCATTTTTAAAGATTAAATAAATAATAAAATAATGGGAGGGGGAGAAGGGGGAACCATTTCCTTGATTTGGGTGGGGAAGGGAATGGAAAAGTGGGCAGGATATGGGCCGAAGCCGAGGGGTGTGGTGCCGAGGGTGGGGCCTACTATATGGGTTGTTGGGGGTGTTGAATAGTGGGTCGGTTGTGGTTAGTAGGTACAATGGGCCGATTGTGATGAACCATGGGGCGAATAACCTCGTCTAGTAACATACTCCTAGCAAGATCCCAATCGGCATTGTTGGCATTAATGAGAGAAGCGGTTGTGTCATATTCTCCAGGTAGGCCCGAACAAGTTGTAAGACGAGTCTTTCTTTAGAAATCGGTGTGATCAACGTCCTCAAGTTGATTAGTGAGGTCTTTGAGGCGTTGACAGTAATCATCCAAAGAGGGTAGTTGATTCGGTTTCAATAACACGAGTTAGCAAATCATTCGAGACAGTACTATAGATCCATTGCAACACGAGAGCATCGAGTTCTTTCCAGCTGTTGTAGTCGGGATCGGTTTCAGCCGGGGCGGCCGTGCCATCAATGTGGCTGAGAACCTGGTAAGCGGTGGCATGTAGTCGAAATAGTTTGATCCAGGAAGTGTAGGTAATTTCGAACCGTCTAAAGTTCTGATATTTGTTTGAATATTCATTACAAAATATGCGGGATGAAGGTGGGATTTGTTGGTTTTGTCGGATGATTAAGGAATTATCACACCCCGCCTAGACGGAAAACACGGGATGCGACTTCGAAAGATTTCCTTGCACAAAGATAACGCAAAGCATCGAGTGAATTAAAATTAAGGACATCCATTTGACAACATTGTCTTACAAAACATAGAATAAATTGTCTTAATTAAAACTATTGTTTTAAATTGTCATCAATCAAATCAATACAACAACGGCTCATGACATGGTATCCCAAGATGCTTGCACGCGACCCCCAAGTTCTATGTTTCATGCTAATTACCTGAAAAACATGCATGTAAAAATATGGGTCAACATAAAGTTGATGAATTCATGGGTTTTAAATGAATGGACCTATAATCCAAAACCAACTAAACCACTGCGTAGCTAGGGCAATGATCAATATGTGATCTGACATGAGCCCATAACCAAACCTTGACGTGTTGTGCCTCGCCCATTGTACACTAAAGACAATGAATAAATGTGAAATACAAGCACTCTCTTGATATCAGTCATCCGGTCAGAGTGACTGACCAAGAGTGGGGGTGTCAACCCAATAGATCTATTCGGTGTTTCATTGCTAAAACCATAGCTAATGGTTACGGTGTGATGTATGACACGAGGACTATATGGATCCTGAACCTTGTTGTCTCATGTTCACATAATAGTCATAATTGTAACTGAAAACTGTACGCATGTTTTTCCCCCGAAAAATTGTAAAACGGTGAAAAGGGGCCGTGAAAACTCACCTTGTGTGTGTCTGGAATGAAGTACTGAGCCTGGAGCTAGACTACCCGACCTACGTGTACTATGTAAGAAGGGACATTTTAGGTCTATGTTACTTGTATTGTTTACAAGTTGTTCACTTGATATGTTTGTCCTTGTAACTTCACCCTTTAAGTTATGTGTGTCTTAGATGTAGGGATTTATGTATTTAATATCTTGTTTCCCTAAAGATACAATGTTTATCTTTTAAATGTATAATATTAGGGTTTCTAGGTGTAATTCCTCTTAATATTAACCTCATGCCTTGTGTTGTTAGATCTACATATACCATTATTTGTACATCATGGTTAGATCTAGTCTTGGGTTATTATCACTGTGACTAATATTTAGTTATCACACAATAATACCTTGTGGTTTGTACCTTATACATATACTTAGCTCACTTTACTTTCTAAGTAATTACATGTATAAGTGTTAGTCTAAATGTCCATAGTCCGAATATTCAACAGTTGTAAGTGTGCTTATGTTCAAGATTTAGTGTGTATGTAAGGATACATACCCACACTTGTGATTTCTTATACCATATTCATGTATTTTTATACACTTTTAACTCAACATGTGTGTATGTCTACCAAATATATGTACTTTAGTTTACTAGGTGCACAAATCTAGTGTAATTATATCACCTTGCTTAAAAATACCATTTTCATATATCTAGAGATTCTTGAAAAATAATATCATCTCTAATGAAAATATACTCTTTATTTGTAAAAACGCATGTCCTTGTAAGTCTTGACATGAATCCACACACTTTCTATAAGGTTTAGGTGTTTCTAAGTACCACACTACATGTTATTAAGTTTAATATCCACCCCATATGTTTTACAAATTTTCGGCCCATATGTACACTTACACATAATTTGTGTGTGTGTATATGCATACATTTTTCAACTAACTTTGTGTATTTTAATTATAAGCCACTTGTTTTACTTGGTTATAGTTACAAGTTTTAACATATTACTGAACAACCTTTTATGTAAACAAAAGCATAATAATAAAACATAAGCTTAAGGTAAATGTTATACCTCCTAGTGAATCAAAGGGTGAGGGATTTAGGGCCTTTTACTTCCTTGTTTAAGCTCCTTGATACCCCTAATGTCCCTTGGAATGTGATGGTTTCAGTTTGTTTAAAGTGGCCGTGAGAGGGTGGTTCGGTGATGGTGTTGTGAGCCGGGGGGGGGGGGGGGGGTTCAGTGGTGATGTGGTGTTCGGATGGTGGTGTGGCCGAGAGGGGTGTTTGGGTGCGAGAGAGGAGAGCCGAGAGAGGGAGTAGGAGAGAGTGAGGGAGTGAGCTAGAAATTTTGGTGCAATTGGCTCTCCGCACTTACCTCTTATTTATACTAATGGAAGGGAAAGGGTCAACCTTGAGTTTGAAGTGATGACAATGACTCTTTTCCCTGTTGGAAGGGTGCATGTGATGGTGAGAGGTGCATGCTCCCTTGGTTTTGATGTAGGCATTTTAAGAAGTCAATGGATGCATGGTTTAGGTTACTAGTTGCCATGTTAGTGAATGTTTTGGAGTATATTGTTGGATGGTGTTAGGCTTCTAGAAGGATGATCTTGTTAGTAGATTAACATTGCACACATACATACATTCATATATGTATGTCGTCGGTGTGTATATACATGCATAGAGTTGTACATATATATATATTTATATATTTATATATTTTTGAACAATATTATTACTTATCTTGTATAACCCCTTTGTTATATATTGTATCTAAATGTTATTGGGGGTTCTTGTACATGTCTATGTTAGCCGAAATAATATACAATTGCGTGCACATTGTGTAACACCCCAAAAGTTCTAAACCGTATTTCGTGATAATATAAGCACATGGGGAGTTCAACTGAAATCACATGAAATGCTACTGATATGAATTTCCTAACATAGGGAAATAACTCCGTTAACTAGCTAGACAAGGATAAAACCCATTGTAAGTGATTAGCTTAGTGAGTTTAAGCAAAATCAACTTATGTGAAACTTTAGGGACCAAGTATGTCATAAAGCCATGTTGGCTAATGAACATTAAAAAAAAGGGGGGATGATTTCTCATTTAGGAGAATCACCCTCACACACACACACACTTAAAACACACACATAGATGAATTCAAGAACAAGCCTAAATCAAGGTGGAATCAAAGGGCTTTTCAATGCATTAGCCCTAAAACGAATCATCCAAGCATAATACACACTAAGGCTACCTTTTATTTAACTAATTTTGATGGTATGTTCATGCTTGTTTATGATGAAATCATGGGTTGTTATAAATACGTAAATTAAAGGCTTGTAAAGGTTACTCTAGTATAAGGAAAACCATATACATGTTAAATTGTGTGTGTTAAGCAAAATCCTTGGGAGAAGGTTATATCCTTTTAATTCATGTTATAAAATTTATTGGGTTTCTTGGTGGATTGGTAGGAACCACTTTAAACCATGAAATACTAGCTTTGTAATTGATAAAACTATGATTAAGATGTTTATAAGATGCTAGTAATGATAATCTTGGTCAAGGTGGATCATGAGGTCCTTAAGTCTAAAATTAAAGTTAGGAAAATCATGCCTACCAAGTGTTTGATAAAATGCCTCAATGAAACTCGATTTCATTGGGCACAATAATTTGTGGAAAACTGATATTGGTGAAACACGACCAAAAAGGGTGTAGACAAGTAAAGACTAGGTTCTAACAACCTAATGATCATTCACCTCATAGGTGCGAATACAAGAGGACTTTGGATAGCAAAGGAGTCTCGGATTGAGGTAAAGAGGAAGCACGCATAAGGTAAGTCACTCGATGACTTAAATCTCAATATATTCCTAATGTGTTTATTTGCTTAGTTATACCGTTGGAATTAGACATTTCGAGTGTCTCAAAAGAAGCTTAAAAATGAATTCATAATTTCATAGAAAACAGCCTTAGATGAAGGTTTTCAGGATCCCAAATTAGACTAATGGGTCAGGGTAAAACGCTAGTTAGACAAGGACCTAATCTAAGGGTCAACATTATGCCGATATCGATCGTTGTTATTGCTTGAGTTATATTCGTAGACTTTATCTTAATAATCTCAAGCTAGTCTTAAAGCAAAAGAGGCGAGAGCCAAGGTAAGTCATGTCTATGACTTTGTAATATAAATACATATATGCATAAGTTAGGAGTGCCCTTATGGGTATATCATTTAGTTAAAAATTGAAATTGTGGTTTCCCAGGGATAGAAAACATCGGGTACAAACCAAG
>JAUTDX010004463.1:0-41123 GCA_030844895.1 Ambrosia x helenae
ATTTTACATGCAGTAAACATTTATTCACATCAAGCCGATGCATGGTAATTAGTTTCTCCCCATTATAGTTGGTTTTGGTCAGGAACCAAATATTGCCCATCTAAGATTTTGTTTTGCGACATATATTGAAATTGATCCACCACGACGCATAGAGATGGGACCTTAAAAGGTGATTGGGAATATATGATGATTTATAAAGCCTTCAACAAGAGATTTATTTACATCTCAGTTAATTGATATCCATCTCAATGGATTAACATTCCCAACATCAGGGGGAGATAAAAGGCAGTTGGTAATAGAAATGAGTTAGAATGAAATATCATTGATCCTCGTACTAAACAATGTGAACCAGAAAGTTCAAAGGATAATTCATTCACAGAGATTAGCGAATAAGTTACCAGACGCATTAACTGACCTAAATATGATGAATAGCTAATCAAGTCACGTATACCAACTGCTAATGCTCCATTTAAGATGAGTGTCCAGGAAGGACAATCGTATATTGGTAATAAGCCTACTACACGCCTAAAGCGTGGTAGACTAGTCGATTCCAATGAATAAAAATCCTCGAGAAATTGGAGCAAGTAAGAAGATGGTCAAGTCGAGGTTATAGTAAAAAGGTTTCCTGAAGAGACATTAGACATGATGGTTCCAGAAGAACCTCAGGTACCTGAAAATAAAGAGATCTCGTTATATAGTATCATGTCTACGAAATGTATGGAATCAAAAATAAAATCGACGTCGTTATAAATTTTATGTAATGTAGCGCTTGAAATGAGGATCAAGATTTAAGATCTGCCTATGAATGACTACAAAGAAATGATTGGCCAAAATGGAAAGACGCAAATATGGCAGAGTTGAATTCTCTATTGAAAAGAAAAGTTTTGGACCACTAGTCCATACAACAAAAGTTGTAAAACATATAGATACGAAAGGTCTTTTGTGCGAATCAACATTTGAAAAGAAAATGATATAAGGTAAAATTGGTGGCACAAGAATTTCGCAAAGACCCATAATTGATTATGAGGAGACGCATTCTCCAGTGGTGGATACAATGATTTTTGATCATGTTATTAGTCTAGTAATGCAAAGAGAGAATGAAATGCGTCTAATAAATATCATGATTTACTTGACACTGAAAGTTTACATGAAAATACCTGATGAAGGATTTAATGTGTCAAAATCTTGTAATGTAAGTTCTCGAGATTGTTATGATCGGAATAAATAGATTCAATTCTGAATACGTTATGTATGTTATATGATTGAATTGAAAATAAGTGGAACTCCTCATGAGTATCCTAAAGCAAATGAGTGCTTAGAAGGTAATATGAAACATCGTAGGATGTAATTATTGTGCACATATACACCACACGTGATAAACTGAACCTGGTGATTATGATACTTTAATGTATAAGAATGGTACAATATATATTGGAGAAATAGATGTTATTGTTCTTCCAATTGAAGAGTTAATGCACTTGCGTAATTGGTCAAGATGGAAAAGTCCTTGATGGATTGATGATGCCTGCAGCATTGATATCAATACCTTAAGAAGTATTATGTTAAGGTAATATAATATGTATGGACTAAAATAAGGGGGTTGAGTGTTATAAACTCATGAGATATCCCGATAATGAGCACATAAGTCTGATTGTATTATCCAGCTTGTATCAAAAATTTCCTTTTAAAAGTTCACTCGCAGTTTACAGTGATAATGTCTGAGCATTATCGAGAGACTCTGTAGAACTTTTGAAAGGGGATTTTTGAAAGTCCTTGACATAGTGCACTTGTTGCTTGACCTACAATTCGAGTATATATGTAATGATATGTTTACCAATCCATCAAATTATATCTTGAAAAGATGGTGGAACATTTTACAATGGACATAGCTCATATTTAAAGTGCATTAAAGGTTGTCCAATTACTTGATATGGAAAATTATTCATCTCATCTCCTACTGAAGTAGAGATTTTCAATCTAGAAGTACCATAGTTAAATATATATGTACATTAGTATATGTCTTGCTAGTTATGCATGATTATTATATCTTCCACATGAACTTATTATCATAATGTAGTCTATGTCAAGCGAGGAGACACCAGAATGAGTTAAAACAAATACTTCAGGTATGATCGATATTTGATTATATTTCACTAACCCATGCAAACAAGTTTGGTTAGCCTTGTAAATGCAGGGAATATAGCACATCACATTTGTTGATCCTGTGACATTTATTTACGAGAGGAGGCAACATTAGTTTAACTTAAATAATTGCACTTACAAGAGCAGGGACTAAAATTCTGGAATGAAGATCATACATCAATGATTCAACTTAAAGATTTTCACGTCAAGTGATCAAGAACGCAAATCAATGACTACAAAACTTTGAGAAACTTTCTTAGAAGATCGACACCATCATTCTAATGATACATATTAAAATGAGGGGGAGTATTCGACATGTTGCACTCTTTTTTCCCTTCACTAAGTTTTGTCCCATGGGTTTTCTTAGTAAGGTTTTTAACGAGGCAACACACCTGATCCAGAAGTATCAGGGGGAGAAAATACGCGTTGCACTCTTTTTCCCTTAGCTGAGGTTTTATCCCACTGGGTTTTCCTGGCAAGGTTTTTAACGAGGCAACATCACCAAGCGTATTATTAAAATTGTGTATTGTTACATTATGTGGATAGTCAAGGGGGAGTGTTATGAATGCACCAATAATATGGTGACTCTCCACATCCTTAACTCCTAATTGTCATTACTCATTGTGTTAATGTGTAAGCCTATAAATAGAGGCTTTGTATATTGTATTAGATACACTCAATGAATAAGACTTCTCTCTTCTACCCCTCTCTAAATTTTCCTCTAATCTTTGTTCATAGTTCTTATATTTTGTATGCTAGTAGGTCGTTGTTTTACAACAGTTTTATAATAATAATAATAATTGAAAAGGGAGATGTGGATAATAATACAAATCAAACCTTCGGATAACATGGAACGTCTTTCCAGGGACCAAACAAGAATCAAGATCCAAATCTAAGATCTTTCAGATCCAAGAACTTCCATCGTCGACCCACCATTCAACATAATATCCTAAATCTGAAACCTAAAAACAATAATAATAATAATAATAATAATAATAATAATAATAATAATAATAATAATAAAACCCACATAATGTTCATCTAATAATTGATGATTTATGGATATCCAGATCTGTATAATATGTGACGACATAATCTTCATCTAATAATAATAATATAGAATATGTAAATATGTATGAAAATAATAATAATAAACTAATTATTATAGATCCAGAGAGAACATAGGAAAGTGGAAAACTTTCTAAGCCATGCCTTCTTTTTTTTTGAAGGTATTATCCAGATCTATATATATTATTGTAAAACTTGAGAAAGAGAGAAATATTATAATATTTAGAAGGTATTATCCAGATCTAAAAATATACTTTTTTCGAAGGTATTAATTAATTACCAGGAGTCTTGATGAACTCGTCCCAAATGCTCGGTCCTCGTCCAACTTTCTGACCATACCTTCTTTTTTCGAACGAATTTCTTAAATCGACTTTACCAACAAATAATAGCCGATCCAAGAACCAAGATCTCCAGATCCATAACCTCCCACCTTGAATCGACTTCTCCATATACATAAACCCCCCACCTTAAACGAATTTCTTGAATGGATAAGATGAAACATTATTGTTTGCAGATCTAACCCACATAATATATATATAGAGAGAGAGAGAGAGAGAGGGAGAGAGGAGTGTGTGTGTGTGTGTGAGATAGAAGTCTGATAGATAGAGAGAGAGAGAGAGAGACATGAGTATGTGTGAGATAGGGAGTGTGATGTTTATTTAAATGTGGTAAGACAAATGAGAGGGATAGAAGTTACTATTTTGCCCTTTTGCTTAAGGATAAGAAGGGAGATGTGGAAGCATGATGGCCATTGGATGAGTTTCTAGAGTTTGCACAACTCAATAAGGTTTCTATAGGATACTTACCCGATATATATATATATATATATATATATATATATATATATATATCAATCTAGCTTAGTTCATTGGTATATCTCATTAACACTCAACATACAATGAAAGATGAATCTTTAAATTAAAAAAAAAAACTAACCTAATTTTTTTTGGGTAGGTGATGCTGCTCCGGTACGTGACGGTGGAGGCCAAAGACCTATTTTTTGTGGTCTCTGTAAAACACACAAATGAGAAAAAAAAAACAGTTAGCCCATTTTTGTTTCTTCTTCATACAACAGCCTCACCATCAACGGATCTGCATCCGCTGAAATGTATATTAAAGAAGGTGATGTTCTTACCTTGCTTGAGAACGAGAGAGGCCAGAAGGTTGCCGAATCCGGGAAGAAGGTGGAGCCGACAATGTCAGGGATGGTTGGTTGTGGGTGGGGGAGGGATGTTTGGGTGGTGGTGTTACCGGAAAATGTGGTGGCTCCGTTGAAGGTGGGATATTTGGGGGAAATGAAGTGAAGTGAGAGCAGGAAACAATATTTGGGGGAAATGAAGAAGAACCTGGAAAGATGAAAGTTATCCCGCCTATTTTTGATCAATAGCGACGACCCGTTGTCGCTAAAGGGTCGTCGCTATTGCAGCTTGTACTACAATATCCCAGCCGTTCGATCTGTGACTAATCAATGGCCACAAACAAAAGTTCAGCAAGGTTCCGGATTCCGAGCATTAGCGACGACGTCGTCGCTAAAGCTAACATTTCTTGTAGTGATATAAATATTTATAGAGCATTCAACCATGTTGTGTTACACCATCTAAGATGACTATGAATATTTATGGCTTCTTATATTGGTACACCTTCAACTTTTGTTTGCGGACATTGTTCACATATACGTTATGTATGGCGTCGTCATACACGGCGTATAGGGTGGCTGACAATGAGAATGTTGTGGCCCATATACGTCACGTGTAGGCCTATACACCTTGTATATATCTATACGCGACGTATAGGTCCTGACATGACTTTGACTGATGGACATTAATGACGCATGGAAATTTGTGCAACTCTCTAACGCGACTGTGCAAACAATTTTAGGGGCATGTACGTACAACTACCCACATTTATTTATCATCTTAAATTTGACCAACCATTACAAGGTGCCAAACCCATAATTTCTATTAAAATACAAAAGTATCATATTATTATCATGAACATGCACTTGAGTATCATAGTGTTCCTGCATATCATCAATTAGCTAAAACGTATCAAGGTGTTTGTGAATATACATATCGTAATACGTATCACCATGTTACGAGTATCTAACATCTACTGCATATCAGTATCTTCTTGTAATGCAACATGTACATGGGTTTCAGTCTACTCACGATCGAGGTTATTACATCACAGAAGTGTATTGATGTTTTTATTTCAAAATTCAAAAGATATAAAGCAAAAAACCCATTTTCTAATCGATTATGTGACGTTATGTTAGTATTGAAAATAATGGTGTCACATAAGAAAATAACAAAGCAATTATAGTTAATCTACAAAGAGATGACGTCTGGTTAATACTACTCTCACTACCAACACTTGTTTTCGTATTGTAACAATAACAAATTATACGACATCTTCATGTGTTACCTTATGGAATTATTAAAAGATATAATAAAGTTACACCTATGCCTAGAATTAACAAGTTACATGTAACATGGCTTTGAGTTTAAGTTTTAGAAATCAAGAACGCCAAGATTTGAGGCAAAAAAAAGCAATACATGTAAACGTAGAATTAAGGTCATGGAGTTTTCTAATAGTGATAGTTTTGAAGATAAAAAAAAAAAAAAAAAAAAAAAAAAACCCTCCAATGACAAACGCACCAATGTTCCAGAACTCAAAACACATGTTTATTATCATAACACAAACCCAAAAATGTTTGATCATATATCTAAAGTTTAATGCAAAGCATAATCACTGATACCATGAAAAAAAAAGTGAGATATTAATGTGAAGGATATTATTCATAAACTCTAGTTTGAACGAAAAGAACTATATATGTGGTGGAATTATTGAGAAGATCCAACAAGAAATCCGTTTCACAACTCTCAATGTGCTGCCATAAACTCATAATTTTTGGAAGATGAATCCTAGTACTATAACCCATATAAATATTGATCGATTGAGATTATTGAGGTATGCTTTGTCTCCAATTGGTAAGAATAATATTCCTTACCATTTAGTATATTCTTTGTTGCCATATCTGAAATTGACTATACAATGTTTGATGTGTCACAAGATAGTTAAATTATAAATATAGAGGAAAGATCCGGTACAAATAACTTTTTTGGTAAGAACTGTGAGAATTAAAGGAGGGTATTTTTTTTAATTTTTTTTTAAAATTTTTTTCCCCATATTGTTAAACATGTATTATAGTATTGAAAACTAAAAAAAAAAAAAAATTGGTGCAGAGTAATTACATAATTACTCTAGTGTAAACTAATGTATTTACCTTAATGACGTAATTACACTAAAAAAAAAAATTTTTTAATTTTTTTTTGTATTATTCATCTAGAAAGAATGTTTAAGCACATGGGAAAAAAAATTCTAAAAAAAAAATAATTTTTTTTACCCCCTTTGATTCTCACAGTTCTTACAAAAAAAAACTATATGTATTTGATCTTTCCTCTATAAATATATATAAAGTGTAGTCACCATGTAAACAAGGGATACACAATGGTTTGGTGTATGTTAGCAAATTCACCTTACATCAACTTCATGACCTTCAATTAATCTACTAGTTTTTCTCAACTAGACTTCTCTTCAAACTAGATTCGAGATGTTCAATCACTAAGATAAAATATGTAGTAATCATCTTACAACTTCTTCATCTAAAACTCTTAACAATGTATATTGTATTGTATCTAAAGAAATAGTTTTATAAATAAACTTTTTAAATTGATCTTAGTACACATCATTACCTAACCTAATCAAGGTTCTCGTATATTGCTAAAATCATAGATAAAATCTCACTCACAATGCATGAATAAACAAAACAAGATGCACTCCGAATTCAACGATGGGAGTATTAAAAATAATTGGGACTATATTTACAAGGTGTTTGACATTGAGGTATTCGTTAAAAAAAAAAAAAAAAAAAAAAAAAAAAAAAACTAATAGTAACTTAGCAATTCTAATACTCAACAGCAAATAGCAACTATTAAACGTTTTGCTATCCACACGACAACACTTATACGAGGAATCGCTCAGGGGCTGATTTAGGTAGTGACACTACAAGGAACTGGACCTTTAGCGGCGGCAAGACTTTTAGCGGCGACGGCTGCCGCTAATGGTCTTGCCACCTTTTGTCTGTCGCTATTGCTCCTGTTGCCGCTAAAGGTGTCCCCGCTAAAGCTATTTATCCACGTGGCATTATCTTTTAAATTTATTTATTTTTTGCCACGTGGCATGACACGTGGCATGCCACGTGGCAGTTTCTGGTGTAATCTGGCAAGACGTACAGGTCTTTTTTTTTTTGCTATTCGTTTACTCCGCACACGCATAACCAAACTACATAATAACAAAAATAATTAACCAACATCTACATATATATATATATATATATATATAAATAAACATAACAAACCAACATTCGTCAAAACATATCAAACAAACTAAACTAACATACCAACCTACTATTTGATTCAAGCATACACCATGAAAACTAAACAAACATACCAAAACTGCCTAAAAGTCTTCGTCTTGGTCTTCGTCTTCATCGTCGTGATCGTGATCGCCACTATTACCACTTCCGCCTTGATTTCCAAGCCTTTGTTGGACAAATTTATTAGCCATTTGGAGCAATTGCGTTTGGAATTGAGGACTCACTATGATATCATTAAGTTGCTCCTACAAAACATATTTATACCAAATGGGTCAACTATTAACAAATAACTACAAATATATACCAAATGTGTCAAATATCCTATTTACTAAACATAATTATATCAAATGGGTCAACTATCAACATTTAAACTACAAATATATACCAAATGGGTCAAATATCCTATTTACTAAACATATTTATACCAAATGGGTCAACTATCAACATTTAAACTACAAATATATACCAAATGGGTCAAATATCCTATTTACTAAACATATTTATACCAAATGGGTCAAATATCCTATTTATATTTATACCAAATGGGTCAACTATTAACAAATAACTACAAATATATACTAAATGGGTCAAATATCCTATTTACTAAACATATTTATACCAAATGGGTCAACTATCAATATTTAAACTACAAATATATACCAAATGGGTCAAATATCCTATTTACTAAACATATTTATACCAAATGGGTCAACTATCAACATTTAAACTACAAATATATACCAAATGGGTCAAATATCCTATTTACTAAACATATTTATACCAAATGGGTCAACTATCAACATTTAAACTAAGCATGAGAAGATATGTTTTGAAAGTATTGGTGGAAGTCAATAATTAGGCCAATATTAGATGAAGAGTTATTGTGAACGACGTCAACATCCTCGCCTAACTCAGTGTCTACATTTTGAACATTCTCGAGTTGTGGTGGTCTATCCCAAATTTGCCGGTGATTAACATTTTCGACGACCCACCTATGTTTATTATTTTGTTTTCCTCGAGATGGTTCTTGGATGTAGAACACTTGTTTGGCTTGTCGGGCAAATATGAGCTGATATTCTTTGTCCCATTCGTGTTCTGTGCTGATACTAGTGATATTGTTTTCAACTGTAACTCGAGTATTGTACCACTTGCACCGAAATAGGACAGTTGTATACCACGAGGATAACCGATCTCAATAATCTCTTCTAATACGCCATAATATTTCTCACCGTTCTCTCCCTCCACCATAACCCCTGAGTTTTGCGTTGCACGTTTTGTATCACGTGAAGCCACCATAAACCTAACACCATTGACTATGCAACCGGTGTAAGTCTGGGCCATTACGTGCGCGCCCAATGAAAGAGCATATAACTCTGGGTGGAATTCTGAAGAACTTTCTTTCTTCATCTTATAGACCTAACAAAATTAAAATAATATTCTTTGTTATATATGCATTACCTAACAAATATATAGTAACGAGTGTTATATATGTATTACCTTGTGTTGAAACCATTCCGGAAAATTAGTTTAAATATCATCTTGGGGATGTGTAGATTTGAATTCACTACATTGAAGAAATATGTATAAAAGCAAGAAAAATGAGTCTTAATTATATATTTGGGATGTTCGATAATATATAAAGGATATGAGCACTTACTTCATGTAGCCCCTGACTTCTTCACAATTATCAGGGACAAACCATTCTATCTTGAGTTTGTCCTCAGCTGAAAGTAGCTTGTCATTCGTTGCACTGATCGGCTTGCATTGGGACTCAAACACCCATAACTTTCTTTTTTCTACAACGGCGTCCTCATTTCTCTCAGGCTGATTGAACTTAGTCTTAATATTTTGCAGGTACATTGAGCAAAATGTTAGAGCTTCTTCAGTTACATAACCTTCAGCTATACAACCTTCTGGCCTTGTCGGGTTTTTAACATAGTTTTTCAGTTTTTTCATATACCGTTCAAAGGGATACATCCATCTCATATAGACTGGACCACCAAGAATCGCTTCATCGGGTAAATGCATAACTAAATGAACATTATGTCAAAAAAGGCCAGTGGATATATCAATTCTAACCTACACAAGATCATAAGAATGGCATCCCTCACTTTCTTCATATCTTCCACTACCAGTGTTCTGGAGCAGAGCTGTTTAAAGAACGCACAAAGGTCTACCATTGGTGTATAAACATCTTTGCCCAAAAATGCTCTAACCCCAATTGGTATCAATTTTTGCATGAGAATATGACAGTCGTGTGATTTCAAACCAGTAATGTTAGTATCGTTATCTGTCACCCTCTTACTAATATTAGATCCGCACCCATCTGGTAGTTTAACATTTTTTATAAACTGACAGAAACTCTTTCGGTCACGCCGGGTGAATGAGTATTTTGGGTGTGGGCAGGTCCACTTGGTTCCCTTTTTTTTCAACCATTGCGTCTTTCGAATTTTCAGCTTCTCTAAGTCTATTCGTGCATTTGAGCTGTCTTTCGCCTTGTCATTCATCAAAAGAGTACCAAGCAAGCTGTCGCACACATTTTTCTCGATATGCATAACATCTAAGTTGTGCTTCAACTGCAGAGAAGACCAGTACTCTAATTCAAAAAATATGCTTCTTTTGGACCAGTTCAACTCGAAGTCTTCACGATTAGGGTTAGCACCTCCAAATTGTGGATGCTTGCCTGGTAGGCGATTGAGTAGAAGAGCATGTTGAGCATATATGTCAGCAGGACTAAACTGTCTCGGGGGGCTCTTGTCTCGTGTGCCCCGTTAAACTCAGAACTTTTTCTCCACTGATGGTTGGCATCTAGGAACCGTCGATGGCCTACATACACGCATTTACCTATTACACGCACTGAAGGGGTGTCTACGTTGCAAGTCGGGCATGCTTTGTATCCCTGCCCGGTCCAACCTAATAGACTGCTACGAGCCGGAAAGTCACTTATAGTCCATAACAGCGCCGCCTTCATTGTGAAGTGCGTGTTTGTCGCAGCGTCTTTAGCACGTACGCCTGTCTGCCACAAATCCCTAAGCTCATCCACCAACAGCCTAAGGAAAATGTCTATGTTCTTCCCAGGGGATTTAGCGCCAGGAATCAACAAGGTCAACATAAATGTGGACTCTTTCATGCATAGCCACGGAGGCAGATTGTATGTGGTGAGTATAACCGACCAAGTGCTATGAGACGAGCTTTTGTTGCTGTAAGGATTAAAACCATCAGCTGCAAGGCCTAGGCGAACATTTCGGGGTTCACTCGAGAAGTTAGGGTACCTTAGATCAAAGTCCTTCCATGAAGATCCATCAACTGGATAACGCATAATACCATCTTCTAATCGTCTGGTACTGTGCCATATCATATCATATCATATCATATCCTTTGCTGTGTGCCTTGAGCCATACAAGCGTCGTAGTATGGGGTTCAAAGGAAAGTATCGTAACACCTTGTGAGGTACCTTCTTGCCACTTGTGTCTTTATTTACCCACCGACTCTCATTACAAACAGGACAGTTCTGCAGCGACTGATGTTCTTTCCAGAAGAGAGCACAGTCCCATTTACACACGTCTATCATCTCATATCCCAAACCAGTCTTCTTTAATATCTTTGTAACACCCCGACCCATTTAGGGCTGACGTGTCACACAGTAAATAGAGACAAAATTTAATTTATTTAAAACTTAACGTCAAAATTGAAACCAAATTCCGTACAACGGTCTTAACGGTAAACAAAATAACGTCTTTATTTATTCGATCACTCATTTTATTTAAAAGATTACTATCTTCAAATCTCTAGCCTTTTTATAACGCTCTTCACACATTTCCCTGGTTCCCCTGAGTACCTGTATTAAAATAAGAGAAAACAACAAAAAGGAATTAAGGAAGCGGCTGAGCCAAAATTTGCTCAGTAACGGAGAACAAACTAGCAATAACAATTTAATGATAGAAACGATAATGTACGCTGAACGATCACTAAAGAATTAATAACAATATATTTTAGAAATACCCATGTGAGCCAATAACAATAAACACTAAACACTGTGTACATTAGCTGCAGTTCCAATGTACCAATATGTATAGGGGATGTGGGCACTCACACCTATCCCTCTACCACTAACACTCCTAGGATCGATCCATACGCCTCTTAAATAAACAATAAGTGCATTTACATAGCACACACTAACAATATAGAGACGCCGTGGCCTTTCGCACCGCCACAGATGGTGCACATCATCGGTGCCAATGATGACGCCCTATGTCCCCATAGGTGGATATGCTCGGGTATTGAGGTCAATGAAATAGTACACTTAATCAATGAAATGAAATATCAATAAACTAAGGGTCAATAATATTTAGTCAATAGCAAACACTTCATAATTATGGGAACATGCGATGATGAGTGTAAACAAAATCGAACCCATCGCATGCATATCGATGACAATAAATCGATACGATATAAGTGACCATGATTTAGGGAGCATGGAAAATCAATGGTTCGAGTAATGTTCACGAATAAATAAAACGAGGACAACGAATAAACAATAATGCGACAAGTAAGGACCACGAAATCCATACACTAGGAAAGCTATAGAAACAATATAACGCTAATAGTAAGAGACCATAGAATCCGTACCTTAAGTGACGATTAAAACTTTGAGAATATAACTCTGGGCCTTTCCAAATCCTCACAAAATCATATACGTCGCTAAAACCTACAATATTATTGTGTTCCAAATTACATTGATGTAGTTTAATTCATTTATTAGTAGGATTCTGACGGTGAAGTTGTTAGAATCTAACTTTTTTTTTTATATTAAGTTCATGATCCTTATATTATAATCAATACCAACAAGAATTACAAGTCAGGCGCGGGTAGACGGGCAACAAGCTGCGCCGCAACCCCTTTTTGGATAGTAAAGCCTACTCTATTAAATATAAAGCTCGTGTCCTTGGCCGCAGGAGAGTTACTCTGCACCACCTTTTGCACTCGATCTAAAAACTGGATTGCTTCGGGAGCAAGGCCCCCAAATGTGTCAAAAGCGAAGGGCACAAAGACGTGTTGGTTTTCAAGACAAGCAGCTTCATGTTTGTCAACTTTCTTGGATTCAGCTTTTAAGACTGCCTGCCCTGCCACAAACCCCGAATCTCGAAGTCCCACCAAAGGAGACACCCCTGTGAGATCAACGCACGCGTGCTTGCCCTGCGTCCACCCAAACACAAGGACATCTGCTGGTCTTAGGGTGGACCGCCCCTCAAGTGGATCCGTCAAAAAATTAACCGGGGCCTCTTTCCTGGCTGAAATCCCTGCTCTTCGTAAGACGTCCCATAGGACATCCCTGACCAGGTCATGTCTGTATTTAAATCCTGGCAGCTCCTTACAGTGAAGGGCATGCTCCCCAAATTTATCTAAACAAGCCTTTTTGCAAACTGGACACGGCTCATCAACTGGGAACATGGGAATCATAAGTCTATACTTAAGGATAGCCCGGTATTCAACAGCCGACATGTGTTGCCCAAGCCCATCGATGGGAAGGACAGTCAAGAAATCTTGGGCATGCGCTCCTTTAAGGCATTCAAACACAGCTTTCTGGCGCGGGGACATGGCAAACTTTTCTCCCATTGTCTGAAGGGTTTTACCGGTAAAAGCACTCGCCAAAATCTTTTGAGGTTTTTTGGGGGCGGTGTCCTTATCCATAAACCCGCCCAAATCAAAGTCCGGGAGAGAGCTGCGAATGTTGTCCAATGCAAGCTCATAATCCAGGTCCATCCCCACTAACCCGCTATTCCTTAAGATGTGGTCTTGAAGGTCCCAGGACTGCACCCGAGAGGCCACAAAAGCATAGGCCGACACGTCCTCCGCCGAACTAAGACCAAGCCCTCCCAACCGAATCGGCAAGGACGCCAACCGCCATTGAAAATCCCCAAAGAACGCCCCTCCACAAACCACAATATCTTCCGCCGCTTCACGAAGGCCTTTGTCAAAAATGGTTATAGCCTCATTGGCCATGGCCGGTGGACATGTCCGAAGGCCAAACAACAGTTTGGCAACGCCCATACATGAACGAAGCAACAAAAGTTCACTTTGGGGGTCCCTCAACTTCTGTAGAGAGAGCATTAGTTCCGTTGCCTTCTTAGCCCTTTTAACGACCAAAGAGCTAATATACCCCTCATCCCGACTAACGGCCCCTCCTAGGAGCTTAACACCTCCCTCTGGTCTCCCTATCTCGCTAGGAAATAAACCAGGCTCCTCTTGCGCTATGTTACCCGATAGCCAAAAAACTTCAGATTTCTTAATATTAAGCGTGAGACCCAAATTCGGTCCCTCAGCTCGGATGATATCAAAAGCCTTAGCCACTTCCTTGGCCTCTCCAATAATTGTACCATCATCCAGGTACCAAGCATGAAATGGGAGGGAACAACGCTCCTCCAGCTGATGAACCAATGGGTGCAGAACAAGCGCGAAAAGAAGCGGGCCTAACGGGTCCCCCTGCTGGACCCCGGTGGATGCCCCCATACAAGTATCACCCACATAAAGCCTAGCAGGTTGGGCATAAAGAAATCGAACCCAGGGGTAGATAGAAGGGCAGCGAACGCTCACCTCTCGCAGGAGAATCGTCCTGTCAACCAGGTTGAAGGCATTCGAAAAGTCGACCGTGAGCATGACCATGGATCCTTTTTCGTGGAACGCATTTAGAAACCTGTTCGCGCTGTGAAGGATGGCCTCAGCCCCATTGGGAACCCCAACCCCAAATTGATGATCACCCAAGTATGTCGCCATCTCCTTCCTGACTTTACGCATAGCGACTTTAGAGACTAACCTTCGCCAAATGCCCCCAACCGCGATAGGCCTAATCCCGTTATCCGGCTTAAGCAACGGAGTCAGGGGGGCAGATGCAATAAACTCGGCAAGGACCTTAGGGCAAAGCCCCCCCAACCATATGTTGACCACGTCGGTGATAGCCAATAGCAGATCAGAAGGCGGCGAGGACCCCTGCCCACAAAGTGCATCCAGGATATGTTGAGCTCTAAGGCCATCCCTCCCGCATGAAGTCCCTTTAGGAAAGGATTTAATATTCCGTAACACACAATCCGCATCAACCTGGAGGGCACCCTCAGTGGGTAGGACATTAGGCACTGTTGGGGGATCAGTAACGGGGTGTTTATCAATCAGGGCCTTCAAGGTGGAATCCCCAAATGGAGCCACCCCGGAGGAACATAGAACCTTAACTGCGGCTGTGAAATGGCCATCAGCGACTTTCCGCAGACATTGCTTGACATTGCCCCCGTTATCAGAGGTAGGCTGGGTGTTGGGCCTCCTAACTTTTATACCATTCCAATAATAACATATTGCTCTGTCATTAAGTTTACAATATATAACTCAAGCTTAGTTTGGATGGGTCACCGCTGAAGTTATTTGTAGATTAAGATAAAAAAAAACATGCATATGTAATTTATTTGCTAAATCAATAAATAAGTTGAACCAAATTTGTAGAATGGTGGCTTTATTAAATATGGAGTCTTCAGCTTGGTGAAGTCATGGAACAGAAAAGAAAGTTCAATAAAACTTTTAAATAACTTAACTGGAGTCGATTCAGACCAAACCGGTGACGTCTTGTTTGTGTGGTTGGCGAGTCAAATAAAAATTTGTGTAATCATTCTATATGGAACATTTAGACCTATTTAAACATTGTCTTTGTCGGAGGCTTTGCCCAGAATCCCATATTTCTATGTCCTTTGATTACTACACTAACCATCGAATTAAAATTGAGTTTGTTACCTTGATTCAAAACGAAAACATAACCTTGTTTCGGACGCCAAGCGAATGTGATAGAAGACCTACGGTGTAGCAGCGATGGTGTAGAATCGTCCCAAAGTCGGATGGCAAGTGGGCAGTCGTCAATGTTTTCGAATGGGGAGATGTTGTGAACCAAAGCAAGGTGAGGAGTTGGTTCGATTAATATAATCTTTGGATTCATAAACATGGAAGGACTCTAATTGATTTGATGATTAAATATGAAAACGGAAAGGACGCGTTAATTGCATAGGAGGTTTAGAAAGGTTGCGAAGACAATTGCACAATTTGCTCCATCATTATTACATTCAATTTTGTTTAATTATGGTATAACTAGTTTTTTACCCGGGAGCGTCCCGGGCTGTCATTTTTAATAGTGAAGGAATTTAGAAGAAAATGAAATGATTAATTAAAGGATTAAGTTAAATTAGTGAGTAAAACAACTGTGAAGAATTGAAAACGTTGATGTATGGCTGCGAGACGTAGCTTTAAAGAAAAAGTTTCGAAACGTGTTTTGTATTCTTTCATTGAAGTGGTAATGGTTTTTTTTGAACGGCAACACTTTATATATAAATATAAAGGCCAGCAAGAAACTGGAAAAGAGTACAACGACAAAACGAAAGAAATTACATCATATAAGCCGTATCAAAATTGACCCATTTCTCCCATATCGGCTTGGGGAGATTGGATCTATAAGAAAGCCAAAGAAAGGAATCTTCTCTAATTAACTCGACGACCCTCTGCACTGGAACGAAACAGCCTTCGAAAGTCGATTGGTTTCTAACCTTCCACACATTCCACACAGCAGCCAACGCGACAGTATAAACAATCCGCTTCCACCTTTTACTTCCGGGGCTGTTCACCAAGGCGTCGATCATGTCTTTAAGGCTGTTAGCATTCATCGGCCACTGCACATGAACCCAGCTAAAAACATTCCACCACACGCTTCTCGCAAACAAACAGCCTTGAAAGCAATGGTCCGTTGATTCCTCCTCATATCCGCATCTGCAGCAGAGAGCGTCTTGCAGATTGACTCCCCTTTTGTTCAACTCGATTTTAGTGGCGACTTTACCCATGAGCGCTCTCCACAGTAAAAAATTAATCTTAGGAGGAGCCCAGTGATTCCACCAAAACGGAGCCCCCAACTCTTGTCCGAGCCCAGCTGCAACGATGTCTAATCTCAAGCCTTTAGTAGAGAAATTCCCCCTAACCTGTTCTCCCACACCCAGCGGTCTTTATTGCCATTCAAGGAGACGTCTTGCAACAGCTCAAGAAGCGCCACAGCTTGACCCATTTCAGCAAAAGAGCACGGTTCAGAATTCCAGGCCCACCTCCATTCACCCCGTGTACCCTCTTTAACAAAGCAGCCCGAGACTGAAACATCTTTATCTGCAGCCAAATTGAACACAGCAGGGAAAGAATCCATCAGCGGACGACCTCCCAGCCACACATCTTTCCAAAAGTTGGTGTTTGGTTGATTTTAGTTGTGAGGATGTGTTGTTTATTGAGGTTGAAGCTTATGTGACGTTGAACGCTTCAACCGGAGATGCATAAATCTCAAATCATGTAAAAGACATTAATAATCCTGCAATCATACAATAAACAGTTAGTTGTAAAATTTATCATAACATTACATTATTGACATTAAAGTTTACACATGCAACAACTGTTTAGTGAAGTGTTTATGAAAAGGGTAAATAATAACAGGTGTAGACGAAAAACTGAAGTCAGTGAACAATTATACCTGATTACGTTGATGTATTTGCAGTTATTAGTGATGAAATTTTGATTGTTGTCCAATATGTGAACATAGAACTTTAATAATGTATAAAAAAAAATCATTTCAAGAAAATAACTATAAATAAATAAAAGACATAAAATTAGAAAATATGTTCATAGATTAGAGAAAATCTCTTTGTAAACCACGTATGTTGTTTCTGTTTGTGGTTTTCCGTGGGTTCGTTAACATTACGAATGAGGCGCTCAATTTAAACTGAACATTCAATTTCAGTCTAAAATAAATTCAGACACACTTGTTGTTTTGTCGTTGCAGTACATCAGTACATGAGAAGTTGAGGTTGTGGTTTTTTACTACATGAAACAGAAAAATAAAAAACAAAACATAACTTAAGTACTTGATTTAATACATACTTAAAAGATGACAACACTTTCAATCCCATACAGCATACAAAATGGTTAGTTCATATTCCCCAAAACTAAACAACCAAAATTTGGAGACTGGCAACTTTTATAAGCCTAATATTTTAGTTAAACAGTACTACGATAACGCCATTGCCATATACAATTGAGGAAACCAAATCTTCTACATATATATATATAGGTTATATCTAAGGATGTGAAAAAACCAACATACCTTCCCTTTTGACATACGTAATACGATAACGACGACCATTCGTTAAACCAAGCTTTTTCATGCACGACTTCCATTTCGTCAAAGCATACCTTCTTTTTTTACCACTTCCTTCAATACGCATTTTCTTAAGAACACACATTCCATTTTCAAACTGTATACCCAAGGTCATAATATTATCAAAATAACAATCCCTTGCAAATGGTATTGGAAAACGCTGAAAAACATTTGTAAAAAACATTTGAAATTAATATATAAACGAAAATTACATATCAAATTAAATAAATTTGAACGGATAAATTTGATTAAGTAGTAAATGCTTACTAAACGGTACGTCACTTTTGTAATAATCTGATGAGCATGAGGAATAGCTTCATAGTTAACTTCAATACCAGGATACATGTCACTATCACAATTACTAAATACATCATCAGTGGAGGAAGTATAAATTTCTTCAGATGACTCACTTGAAAGTTCAATGACTTCAACCATTTTCCCTGATACTTTAATGTTATAACTAAGAAATAAATAATGAATTAAGTGAATCAATATAACAAATTACTAATGGTGTATTTATATTAATTGTTTATCCATTTTAATAGGTAAATAATCGTAGAATACCTTCTCAATGTCAAACTTTTGTAAACACCAGCAAGTATATCCTTGTCTTGAGTAAGCATTGAAATGCCATACTGTTCAGTTTGGTGTGAAATGTTGTAGTCTCCCACTTTAATTATGAAAGCATATTTTCGACCAATGAGAATGTCAAAGTCTTTAGGATAAGATGGTGGGGACACATCATTTTTTAACATCTGAAATATAGTAAAAAGGTTTATATATTAGATCTGTTGTTTCGAATAATAATGGTATTAAGATTGAATTGAATTTACCTCTTCTTCTTCATCGAGAAACTATTGTTGTGCAGTTTTGCCAAATATCTTTTTTGCTTCATAGTCAAATAGAGTTATTATTGTACTTCTAGAGCAATCCTTAACCTTTAGCAATATTCTAAACCTATAATACAAATTAAGTGAACTCACCTGAGTAGACTTAAGTGGCTCTTCTTGAAGGATAATTTTGTAAAAATCATCTCCCAATTCATCAGCCGCAGTAGGGGCGTCTTTTCCCATTCCTTTTTCAGCAGCAACACCACCAGCAACGGCTGCACCAACCGCATTAATAGTTAGTCCAGCTGCAGCAACTACCCCTGAAGCGGTTGTTGATGTGGCAGTTAAGGCAGCAGCTGCGAAATCTGTAGTTTCCAACACCCACAAAACTATGGTGGAGTAATCCAGGATTCCAAGGTACCTTTCTTTCCAATCTGTACTATCTACGGCATACGGATATTTCACTGGTGTTGATAATATATTGGATTCCGAAAGGATCATAACAACATCGGAAATTGTGGTGTCTGCTTGAATTTCAATCACCACAAACAGAATAACTTCTCAGTATATTTACTACAACATATCAGAGTATTATTTCAATAGGAAAGGTTAACTGCACACGAAAAACACGAAAAACAAACAAAACAAATACCAATAGCTACAACCGAATAAAAACCACTATAGATATCAATTTTACCTTTGCCTCTGGGCACTTGAGAAAAAGATGACACTGGAATTCTAGAGAACGCAACAGTTAATTTCTCCTGCAATGAAGGAGAGAGTTTCTTGTTGCTTTGAACCAACTCAAAGTATGCATCATACTCTGTTTTTCACCACCTTTTTCCTTCTCTTTTGCATCCCACATCTTATCTCTTATATATACGTCCTATGTAATTATTCTATACCACAACATATACACCGACAATTAAACAAAAAACACATAATAATAATAAAGACAACCCATTAATTGAATAATAATAATAAGGATGGTATCAACCCCAGATTAATAATAGATTTTGTGAACATATTGTGATTTATATTGGAAATAATAAAGAGAATCTTAATTATAAATCTGCAAAAAGAACCCCTAAATTAAAACATTAAGTAATAATCAGCAACTACCTGATAAAAATACGGTTACCGATGAAGAACATGAAACAATGGGTTCATGCTCTGATGCACCTGTTTTGGTGGAAGCATCAAAAGACATGGAAGTCAACTCTCATAAGAAATCAACATTCAATCGCCAAGGTGGAGAAGGAAGCCGACCCTGGTAGGTAGGGTTGAAGCAGAACATGACTCGATGGATGGTTTTAATGTGATGGAGTAGTTCAATCGCCAATGCATGTCTCAGACTGACCATTTGAGTTTTTATGTTGAGAATTGTTGATATTACCCCTGTCATCGTTACATTAAAGGATGTCTTGACTCTGAAAAACTAATTGAAGGTTCATTTCCTGAACGACTCTTGTGGTTTCATCCTCTCTGATATCACAACGATCGCCTACACAAATACAAAAAAATAAAAAACTTCTTCAATAAAAATGTTAGAATATAAAAATATAAGAACAATAGAAAAAAACTCACAGCCATGTTGACATGCTGCAAACTCATTTATCAGGCAGATTATGTGGCTCGATACCAATAGGCAAGAGGCGCCACTTCTCGCAACGATCACACCCTGCCCAATTATCAGGAGGGACAACAACCATAGCTCTTAAGAGTCCAAAATACTCATTTTCTTCATCAATCTCTTGACCACTTCTCGCAACGATCACACCCTGCATACGAAGTTGACAATTAATAAACATAACAACATTCAACGTTTTTAAACATAAATAAAGGCATAAATCATTACTCCGAAATAAAGCGAACAAAATAATAATAATAATAATTGATGATTTAGATCGACATGGTGATAAAAACTTAATCTTTAACACCCGTTTCAGTTAAAGTTATAATCTTTATACATAATAGAATAAAGAAACACATACCCACTGAGTTCTCAGGTTTAGCGGCATCATCTTTCTCATTCACCTAAGAAAAACCCAATAAATCAAATCAAAACTAAACCCTATATCAAGAATCAAACAATCAATTTACCAAACCCAAAAAAATCATACCTTGGACATGTTGATTGAATTGATCAAAATAATAATAATAATAATAATAATAATAATAATAATAATAATAATAATAATAATAATAATTACTATTATTATTATGGATGAAGATCGACATGTCTTTTCCTTTATAGCCTAATCAAAAAGTAAAAAGTTTAATATAATTTAGTAGGATGTAGTCTAAGGTAAACATATATGAATCCTGAAGAGGGTTTGAGAAGAACCCTAATTGTTTTGGAGGAGAGAATCGTAGATGACAGAGGATGGAGAGGGAGAATAATGGAGAGGAGGAGGAAGGTTAAGCACGATTTCATTATTTAGGGAGGAAGTGGAGGTCAAGAGCAAACCCTAATTAACTGATCGATACTAAGGTCAAGTTCATACCCTGGAATCGAATGTTGAAGATGATTTAGGGTTCATACCTTGGAATCGATTGGTGAGGAGAATGTGATGGAAGGTTTTAGGGTAAGAGGGAGATAATTGTAGAGGAAGATTTTAGGGTTAAATTTTTGTTTTTCCTAAAATTACCTATTGCCACATGGGATGACACATGGCACACTTAAGGGGGAGAATGCCTCCTTAAATGTCATGTCATCAAAATGGCTTTCTTTTATTATATATATAGATAGATATATTATTTCCTTTGTCGGTTAATAACAAATCTTCAAAAGACAATTTATTTGTGATGTCATAAAGGTTTAAGGTATTTAAAAGGTCATTGTCCTATTTAGTTGCTATAACATTTTTTTTCAACTTTATTCAAATTATATATGTTTTAGACATAGAATAAAATAACCTTAAGCTCGAAAAAATGATTATCAGACATAATAATTTGTTGCAATATTTATGGCATTTATTGTAATAGTTTTTTTTTTTTTTTGAAAGTTTCGTATGTTACATTTTGGCTTTGTAATGCGAAGGGGGACCTTGTTACCTGCTGGAATTACAGACTGAAAAAACCCAAGAAGCTCATCAAACGAATTATTAGTCCATTGGTGCCTTACCATCATATTCATAAGCTTTAATATAAAGTCAAGGGAGGAATAATCAGTACATCCAGGATATATTTCTGATTCGACTTCATCTATCAGGGCTTCAAACTCATCACGAATATCCCTACTCTCTGTATTCGAGCCCCCTTCATTAAGGTCTGTATCCTCTTCCATACGATCCTCTTCCATATGCTCCGCTATAAGGTCTGTGATAACTTCATTCATATCGCTTCTTCCCCTAACCTCATTTACGACTACAGGAGACGGCGTAATTGGATTTTCACCGTGATAGATCCACGACGTGTAATATTCATCGAAACCATTTATACGAATATGATATATCATTTTTATGAAGATAGAATTATTACACTTTTTACACGGACATCTAATCGTTCCATCTGAGTTGACGAATGGTTTGGCATACTCAATGAAATTGTCAATTCCTTTTTGGTACTCAACATTCAAACAGTTCTTTATAAACATCCAGCTTTTATCGATCGACATGATGATGTGACTGAAACATAATTTGGGTTTGAGGCACGATAATTTAAATGAAACATATTAATGACACCTATAGGGTAGGCTGCTAAACCCACTTTTTGAATACCTTATCTCATATATGAATGTGTATTACATGATTATTTGTTTAAGAAAAATTCGGCAGCATTTCCCCTTAGCCCCCAAGTATATAATATAAATATATACCCGAGGAGCAAAGAGGAAACGCCAACTGAATCTTTCAAAAACAAACAATCATGTAGTACACATTCACATCCTAAATGAGATAAAGTATTCAAAAAGCAGTCCCAAAACGGGGACTACCCGAAATTAATTACTAAATCAATTTCGGGCGGGTATTTCTAAGCTCACTATGTTTTAAATGGGGATTCATTTGCGGGCATGTTTTTCTAGTCTCAATATGTAATAACATAGAAATATAAACAAACACACACTCATACATACATACACGCATACTCATACATACATACATACACGCATACACGCATAGACGCATACACGCAACCATACACGCAACCATACACGCATACACGCATACACCCATACACGCATACACGCATACACCCATACACGCATACACCCATACACCCATACACCCATAAACGCATACACGCATACACCCATACACCCATACACCCATACACCCCCATACACCCATACACACATACACCCATACGTACATACACCCATACGTACGTACGTACGTACATACATACATACATACATACATACATACATACATACATACATACACTCATGCATACACTCATACATGCATACACTCATACATGCATACACTCGTACATAAACGGAAAAAAATAAAAAGAAAAATATATAAAAAAACAGAAAAAAATATAAAAAACAGAAAAAATATAAAAAACAGAATACATACAAAAATACACACATGTATACATACATATATACCTACTTACACAAATATATATATATATATATATATATATATATATACAAACCTAATTAAAGCATAAAAATTAAAAAAAAAACAATTAGCGGCGACGTACGACGACTAACCTTTAGCGGCGGCGACTAAATCTTTAGTGGCGACAAACCTCGCGTTCTTCCCCGGATCGGTCCTTTCCTACAAACACAAACAAATTATCAAAAAATAAAAAAAAAATAACCTAAAAACAGAAAAAAAAGAAAAAAAACGGAAAATAAAAAATAAAAAACGGAAAATAAAAGAAAAAAATAGAAAATAAACAAAAAAACTGAAAAAAAGAAAAAAAAACTGAAAAAAACAAATAAAAAACAGGAAAAAAGAAAAAAAAACCGAAAAAACAAATAAAAAATAGAAAAAACATAAAAAAAGATAATAAAAAGAAAAAATAGAAAATAAAGTAAAAAAACACAAAAAAAAGAACTAAAAAAAAGAAAAACAACTTACCGGTGGTGGTGGGAGTTCGGTGGTGGTGGGAGTCGGGTGGTGGTGGGAGTTCGGTGGTGGTGGGATTCGGGTGGTGGTGGGAGTTGGGTGATGTGGGAGTCGGGTGGTGGTGTGGAAGTCGGGTGGTGGCGGCCGGCGAGAGGAGAGAGCAGCGAGAGGGAGATGCGAGAGGGAGAGGGAGAGGAGGGGCGGGAGAGAAAGCAGCGAGAGGGAGAGTGAGAGGAGAGAAGAGAGCTAAAAATGAATTTGGGTGAAAAGAAAGAGAGGGAAGAAGAAGGGTGTGGCGGGCTACTGAAAATTTTGGGTTGACTTTTAGCGGCGACGCGTCGCCGCTAATACTCTATGTACTTTTTAATCTCGACCGTCCAATTTTATAAGATCTACGTCTAAAGTAAAATTGACCTTTAGCGGCGACGATTTGGCGGGTAGCCGCTAAAGGTGTCGCCGCTAAAGGCCAAATTTCTTGTAGTGTGAGGTACGGGTTTAGACGAACCCACTCAGTTTCCAATTGTTAGTAGAAATGTATACAAAAAAATGTGTCATGAACCATAAGTAAAATTGAAATGAACCCATAAACAAATCTTACGAGTGGCTTCATGTTTAAAGCTTCCATCTTCAAACTTGAAGTCATGGGTTTGAGCCTTCTTACTTTTGTTGTATTTTTTATTTATTTTATATCTAAAATGGGTCCCAACAGTAGCAGACGTGCATAACACAGTTACATAACCAAATCAGCCCTATCGCTGTCTACTAACTGTCTCACACCTTCAATTGCTAATTTGTTGAACATGTTTTGTTAATTTGTTGAACTTGAATTATTATGCGAAAGTGTGAATTTGAATTCGACAACTAGTGATGTTAATTGTTGAAACTTGAACGTGTTGAACGTGATAATAGGTATGAAGAGAATTGAGAACTTTTCCAAAGAGAACCATCAAACCTTGAACATCATTTTTAAGGAGTACAACCTTAAAAATAGACTTGAATGATCTTTCATGGGATCCTTATGAAAGAAAAAGGAATTTCAAGATATCACCCAAATCAGAGAGATGAAAATTCTTCTGCTAGTAATGCTTCAAGGAATAACCAAATGATAGCTCCATGATCAATACAAAAAAGAAATTTGTAATTGTTTTGTAGAAAAAGTGTTGAAGGTATTTGAAGAACTTTGTGATGATGTGTTTTCTATATTAGTTAATAAATTGAGATATATTTCCATAAAGGAACATATAGCTGTGGTTTTGAGATTTGTTGATAAACTAGGAGTTGTAAAGAAATGATTTATTGGTCTTGTTTATATTATGGAAAGAATTGCTTTATCTCTTAAATTTGCATTTGGTGAATTAATTGCTTGATACAGTTTGAGTATGGGTAGCGTTAGAGGCCAATGATACGACGGTGCAAGCAACATGTCCAGTGAGTTTAATGGTTTGAAAGCTTTGATTTTGAAAGAAAATTCTTCTGCATATTATATTATGTTCATTATTTTGCTCGCCAACTTCAACTTGTTGTGGCCTTTGCCAACAAACATCTTGAAATTTGTAAATTTTTCAAAGAAGTATCATATTTAACAAATGTTACTGGTGCATTTACAAACAAACAGATTTGATAAGAAAGTCAAAGAAAGAGTTGGTATTTAACAAACATCTTGAAATTTGCCCGCCAACTTCAACTTGTTGTGGCCTTTGCCAACAAACATCTTGAAATTTGTAAACTTTTCAAAGAAGTATCATATTTAACAAATGTTACTGTATCATATTTAACAAATGTTACTGGTACATCTTACAAACAAACAAATTTGATAAGAAAGTCAAAGAAAGAGTTGGGATTTGTTGGTGCATCTTGCAAACAGATAGATTTAATAAGAAAAAGTCAAAGAAAGATTTGGGATTGAATTCGGAAGTTGAAACCGGACATGGAAAGAATCAAGAATTGTCTCACTTGCGAAAGCCATAGATACACGTTGTAGTTCTCACAAGGAAACACTTCTTTGTTCGATTGCTTTATATCCTAAATATTATTGATGTGCTTAAATATATAGAAGCTCCAGCCTCTGATGATTCACAAAAGTCAAGCAAGTGGACTTCATATATGACATGATTAGTTTTAAATTCATATTTTATTTACATTTGATGAAGCACATGTTTTATTTACATTTGATGAAGCACATGTTGGGAGTTACTAACAGATTGTGTGAAGACGGAATTGCGTAATAGGATGGGTGATGAATGCATGAATGATTCTTGCATTTGTTACATTGAAAATGAGTTCTTTCAATAGGTTTAGGTTGAAGATGTAATGCAATGTTTTGAAAAGATGAAAACTCGTCAAAAACAACTGCAGGTAGGGTTTTTTTTTTTTTTTTTAATTTGCAAAGATCATACCATCGTATTTATATTATGTGTTTTTTTTTTAATTTCTAATGAAGATGGCTTTTTTATTGTTGTATCATATTTTTATTATGTGATCAACCATACCCAACCCGAGCCATAGAACTTACCCTAAATTTTACATCCTATCATATGAGATTGACGCATATAAAAATAGTGAACGCAGCGGAAAAAATTGTTGGATCCACAACTATCAATTTCTAAGTTAAACAGATATCAATCAAGCCAATTTATGAACAAACTTACAATCTGTAAGACCATGTGTAGTGGAGGGGGTTATTTATAACGCCCCTGATTCTGATTGGTCCACGTGGCAGCTGAGTCAGCATGTGATTTGAAGTGAAAAAGGGGTGTAGTGGAGGGGGTTATATATAACGCCCCTGATTTTAAACTTTGCCCCACCCATCGTCCACGTGTCAAACATTGATTGGTGGTTGAATGTGTCACCTGGCGTTATTAATTTAGCGCCTGCCCAAGTTTTTTGAACATAGTGCCCCCCGTAACGGTTTGGGGGTGCTATTTTTTTGTTTCACGCTTTATCACGCCACCACTACGGTGGGTCTAACTGTCAATTACAAATTAACAAATGTTACCAAAAAAACAAAAGAAAATTCATTAATCAATGAGTTACAAACTAACGATAACATACACTTGTAATTGACTGTTTTTGTTTTATTTAAGGGATAATTATAGCTACAGATTTAGACTGAAAAAAAAATCAGATATTAATAAATCTATAATCAACGAAGTGAACATATCAACAAAGTTGCACTGCAATATTTAACTAACAATTTCAGAGTAACATATAAAAAAAAGTTTTAATACTTAAGAAGGCAAGAGCTAGATTGCTAAAAAGTCAGGAACAGATCAACCAAAGCCGTCATCGAAATCGCACAAGGAACAAAAGTAATCGAGCTCTCTAAGCAACAAAGCCCACTTTTGGGCCAAACCGGATCCGTTTTAAAACCAGTTAGAGTTGAGTAAATGAAAGTCAAAACTAGACAGGTACAAACCAGTTCAGCCTGAAAACCAGTTTCTAAAGGAAAATTATATCGGATCAAATCGGCTTGGAAACCGGTTTTAACATATTATTTAACTAGTGGTTCTCCCAAACCAGATTCGAAGTATAAATATACTTGATACTTGAACCGATTTCAAACCAGTGGATCAGACTGGATATGAACCAGTTTGACCCAAGCCAGTTTATCCAAATGCGGCTTGGTTTGGTTTTGCAGTTCGTGAGCCCAAACTACACTGAAGTCCTGAACCAAGTCAGTAATCAGTATTGGGCCTTTGTGCATACGGAAAAAACATAATTTAAGCAATATTATCCAAATAGTTTAAACAAAATCATCCAAACCGAAGAAAATCAAGCAATCCTGCCATTTAAGATTTATACATTTCAGGCTTAGCTAATTTTTCTAATTCATAAATCATATATCTTATTTAAAGTTCTTAGTATAGAATAATGATTTTGAAGAAAATAAACAACAGTTGATACAGCCATAAACTAATCATTCTGGAGGTCTATCCAACCCAAATTCCCAGGCAAACCGTAGTTAGCAGTTCAACTTTGATTTATGCCTAAAACGACCGAACCGGATGCCTACGGCCCTATGGAAAAGAGTTTCAACTCCCTTAGCGGATTCAAACCAATTTACAACTTCCATAAATATCTACAATACAGCAAAGAAATCACAATGTGGTAGTTAACAAACCTTCTCAACCCGAAGCTGTGTTTCCTTTCTCAAGATTCGGTTCTATAGATTGTTGATGAGCTACATCGTAAGTTGCATGAACCCCAACAAGAACATAGTAAACCAACATCACACCGCTACATATAAAGAACCTCTTAAACGCGATAGCACCCAACGAGCCAATCAAAAACACATTCATCAGAATAGATAATGCAGGTAACCATGGAACCAAGGGGACCCCCCACACCTTTGGAACCCTGTGCTGTTGAACCAACATCATTCCAATAGTACCTGCGAGCCAAAACCCACCACCCACTGTGTACCCGATCCACCCTTTCACGTTTGCACCCCAAAGCGCAGTTATTCCAATAGACGAACCGATTACAACAAATAAACAGACCATAAACTTAGCCATATCATGTTTAGATGTTGTGTCCTTCACATAATAACGCCTAACAAGCAACGCAACTGCCATGAGCATGAATATGAAGAGGGTACTAAACGATAACACACTTGACAAAACATCCAGGCTCGAGAATAAAGCGACAATGCAACTAATCGTGGTGACTAATAGAGTCGCGTAAATAGGTGTTCCAGTTTTCGGGTGGACCAACGCGAACCATGGTGGGATCATATGGGCTCGGGCTATTTGAGTTGTGTATCGGGCTTGACCCATTGATCCAATTAACATACTTGTAAGCATCCCCTTTAGAGCACATAAACTAACAACATATTTAGCCCATTTCATTCCAATTTTCTCAAACGCAACCGAATAAGCAGCGTCTCGATCTATTTCAGTGTACTTCACCATCATTGTAAGAGCTAATGCCATCAAACAGTAAACCACGCTGACTGTAGACATCGACCCAACTAGACCTAAAGGTATATCTTTCGCCGGTTTTCTTGTTTCTTCGGCCATATTAGCAACCATATCAAAACCAGTATACGACCAGTACACAACGGCTGCAGCTCTAAACACCCCTTCGGGCCCATATGGGAAAAAGGGTTGTAAATTTGAGGTTTTAGCATGCATAAACCCGACAATGATTATGAAAACTATGATCAAAGAACTTATAATTGACAATATCATGTTGGAGAATGATGTCAATTTGGTTCCTCTCATTGCTACCATGTTGGCCATAAACAAGACTACCACAGCAATAGGGTCCAGTAGATTGAAACCTTCTGCAAACGAATCGACTTTTATTCGAAGGAAATCAGGATTAGAACTAAACATACTTGCAAAGTACGATGAGAATGATCGAGCCAGACCGGCTGCACCAGCAACAGCTTCCAGTAGAATGTTACCTAGAAAACAAACATAAAATTAAACTATTCAAGGGGTGTTTGGCAATTCTATCACACGATCACTAAATCACTTGCATTACTGATCATGCTCACCACTAAATTACATACAAAAAACAACCAATCATAACATGCCACCTCACTCCCCCAAACCCCATCAAACCCCCTCACTATCATGGTCACGACCACGCTCAACGCCCATCATGCCGTGACGGAAGTGATTGCGGCGATGTGATCATGGCCATCACGGGGGTGCCCCGCCACCCTTAAAGTACTTTAATTATACGTAATTCCAAACAAATCATATCTCAAAATATCGTTTAATAATTTCTTAAATCTTCATTACTAAGGCCAGGTGGTGGTCATATAAAGCCACGAAGCGCCAAGTAGGTAATGGGCTTTAACTAACCCACTCTTTAACATCCATTGCGTGGTTTAACTACTTACTAAAAACATAACAAAAGCAAAATCTCATTGGTTGCCTTTTGTGTTCCCCTATCCTCTTGCGCCCGTTAGTGTGCTGGCAAACTCTTCGATAACGCCCCTCTTTGGTTCTCAAGTAACATGTTCGGGCCCTAATTGGATTGCGTGGCACAGAGCGCCACTCCACACCACCAAGCCTAACTATTTAATATCTCCTACTTTCAATTCGTGTAGTACACAGGACTTTCAAACCTACTACATAATAAATTAAAAAATATAAAAAATTTGATCCTAGCCGAGTCAAATTGGCTTACCAGCAGCAATGAAGGCGACGAAATCGCCTAATTCAATCCTCAAAAACGAAAAGGAGCCACCAGCAATAGGAATCTCAACAGCAAACTCAGTATAACAAAACACAGAGAACAAAGCAGACAATCCAGACAAGGCATAAGCCAACACAATGGAGGGTCCAGCATTGTCTCTAGCTTCAAGCCCAGTAAGAGTAAATATACCAGACCCAACAACAGAACCAAAGCCAAGCCATATTAAGTCAACCCAAGTCAAACACTTGTGCATGTCGTTTTCACTTTGTTTTTTTAAGTCGATTAGCTCGGTGACGTCACTGGAGCGGTTAAAACAGCGGTTTTTTAAACGGTGAATGGTTTGAGAGAAAGCTGATTTGTAAGTGGTTATGTTTTGGAAGGAGGGTTCTGGGTAGAAGTCTTGTTTGCTGAATCGCCAGTAGGATTTTGTGTGGTGATCCATGGTTGTGGTACTAGGGTTTAGAGGAGTGAGGAGGCTGTTATTATTATTATTATTAATAAGATTGGAATTGGAATGAGATTCCGGTGGAGGGGGGATCGGGAGTTTCATTGGGATGGTGGTTGGTGGAGATGGAATCGGGGATCAGTGATTGTGATTCCATTGGCATTGTATTATTGGTGAGATATTTTTAAGTTATAAGTTTTTTTTTTAATCTTTATGATTTTTTTTTAACAAAATGGACAAATGGTCACGAGTTCTAGCACGTGGCGATAGCATTCTATTCATGTAAGCAATTTTCTTGTATTTCGTGTATAAATTAAAGCAGTGGAAATGCACGTACGTTGTTGTGATTGTTGTGGGTACTTATGTTTTTTTGACAGACGTTGCATGACGTGTTTTAAGTAATATATTTTTGAATACCATTTTGTTAAGAATAACTAATATATCAACTCCTCAAGAGCAATTGGTAATGTAGTGAACTAGTTTGTAGTATATAATGGTCAAAACTCAAGGAACCATGATTTTAGTGGTGGTATGTTATCAACCTTAATTATATTCATATACCATTTAGAAAAACAACTAAAACAAAAAAAATCCATAAAATGTATCAGTCACATAACGTTTATATTATAATAAAAAAAATGGTGAACATATTTACAAGTTAACCTTTATCGTTGCTTGCATCTCTTAATACATGAATCCATTGCACCACTTTTTGAACAAAACTTGAGCTAATAATCAACTCCAAGTGCAAAGATTACCTACGCCGGCTAAAACATATAAATTTAGCTAAAAGTACTTGCTAATATACCGTACTGGGTGTACCGTACAATCGGCGGATGTAGAGTTCATACTTAGATGTAACAATGCCTTGTGGTAGCATTTCAGCACCTTGAGGCTTTGTTCGAACCCAAATCTGCATCAAGATTAGACAAAATGTGTGAAACAAACATAAGTGTGTGCATCGACAGAGAGAGATATGGACGAAATATTAAGGTGAAGAAGGTATACCAAACTTTTTCATTAAAGCAGCATTCCTTGTATGAGCTTCTATGATCATTTACATAGCCGCCACCAATTAAATGATCATTCACATATTGTTACCATCTAGAAAGCCATGAAAGTAATTAAATTTCCTACGTTTTAAACTGCCAACCTCAACAGTTAAGGCGTAAATCCTTTCAGTGTCTTGAAATATGATGACTTTTTTAATCTTGATTTACGTTGCTTCTCTTCTCAATAATTCAAATTGCTTGCAAGTTGATAAGGTTGTAAGCAAAATTAGCAAATAAATAAAACATGAATCACCAGATACAAATTAAGGCTAATATTATAATAATACTAAATGCTGGTGAATTTCATATAATTCCCTTAAAGTTCACAATTTCATGCACACACTAAAATGTGTGTGTGTGTTTCAGTGTTTGTATAATTGATGTGAGACAAAATTACAGAAAACAACCTTTATGTATTACCCAAAATGCACATTTCACCTTTATCTTCAAAAAGCACTCTAATCAATCTTAACCTTTATTGTTTGTTGCAAGTCCAGACCTTTACCACTAACTGAGTTAGATTTCATTGTTAACTCCCCTCATATGCCTTGTATGTGAGGGCATTTTAGTCATTTTAAGTCCTTTAATTAAATAATTATATTTTAAACAAAATAAAACCCCTCTTTTCCCCTGATCATCTTCTAAGACCATCTTCATACAAACATATTCCAAAACCTAATTCTTCACCAGCAATCAAATGGCCCCGATTTACTGCAGATGTGGGAGAGAGGCAATAGTCAGGACCTCGTGGACTAGCAAAAATCTAGGTCGTCGGTTTTATTCATGCCCAATTAAGGTATGATCGAATTAATTTCGACTGTTATTGATTCCCCCAAATCTCGTTTGACCCCAAATTACTGAATGTTATTGTAGGCTTCACAATGTGGAGGTTTTCTTGGCTGGGTTGAGCCTGATAATGTCATAGCTGGGTTATTGAGGTCAAAAAATGAACTTGAGGGTTCAACTACTGAACTTCAGGGTTCAATTAGTGAACTTGAAGCTGTTAATGAAGTGCTGGTGGATAAACTGAAAGCTAAGGAGGATGAATCAAGGAAAAGGAAGAAATATTTGGTGTTAAGCTGGGTCTTTTTTGTGGTTGTGTTTGTTGTTAAGTTTGTTTAGATTTGCCCCTATGTAATGCACTTTATGGTGTTATGTAATGCAGTTATGTAATCAGTTATGTAATGCACTTTTATTGTAATGAAGCATGTTATGTTCCTAACACTGAGTTTATGACCAACCAAGTGCAGTCAAACAATTAGTCTAAACATGGATAATATGCACTTTCTGATATTGAACAACACAAGTAATACAACAAGTGTAATGTGCAGTTTCTGATTTGGTTGACCATAAAAGTCAAAGTATTGTAATGTGTAGGTACCCAAGGACCATTTGCTGAATTTGACCCTTATCAGTCAAATCTGCAGAATATATGTGGACATAAACATGTGCATGACCCAACTGTTAAACCATTTTGACCCAAACATATGCAGAAAAATGGAATACAACTGTAAAACCATTTTGACCCAAACATTTTGACCCTGATCTGATAACATCACATACCAACTGTGCAGTCCAATGAAACACATATCGTCAAACACATATCATCAAACACATAATATCATTACATCAAAACACATAATATCCAAAATATTAGACATTAGGCAGAATTGTCTTAAACATAGATAATACTACTAGAAAACATAAAAAGTCATAAGAACCAAAACACATAATTGTCTTAAACATGATAATATTAGCATTCAACAGGTGACCTATTAAGCTGCCTTCTTCCCCTTAGCCTTCTGAACATTCTTCTTTGACTTTGCTGGTGACTTGGATGGTTGACTAGTTGATGGTTGACTACTGGATGCTTTGGATTTGGACTTTGCTGGTGACTTGGTGGATGGTTGACTAGTGGATGCTTTGGATTTGGACTTTGCTGGTGACTTGGCTGTTTGAGTAGTGGAGTTGACTGATTTGCCCTTGACCTTTTTTGACTTTGCAGTTGTTGTCTTCTGTTGCTCAAATGGTACACCAGTCCATGTCCTACTGTTGTGTCCTGTCCCTTTGCACTTGCTATAAGTTCCACATGCATTCTTCCTAGACAGTTTCCCACTCCTTTGCACATCTTCATCCTCAAAAGCAGACTTCTTTCTTTTTTTTTTGGTCTTCCCACTGGCTTGTGATATATTGGTGCTGTGAGGGTGGATGGAACCTTTGACTTTTCCCATAAAGACATACCATTTATACGGAAAATCTTAAAGTTATAAACTTGCTTCCATGTACTCAAATGATACACTAGATCCACCCATGATTCAGGAATCCCAACATCCATTCCATAACTTTGCATATTCCATATGGTTGCCACTGCATGTGAGCAGGGCAACCCAGTAATTTCCCATCTTCTACAAGTGCAAGTTTTTTGTTTCATGTCCACCACACACTTCCACTTACCTGGCCCAGCAACTCCATATTGGTCACCACCATTCCAGCTAACTCTACAATTTGCAGCAGCAGTCTTTATTTCTTGAAACTGTTCCATGAAAGTTGGTGTTAAAGGGCCATCATTCCTCTCAATAACCTGTAATACATTGACTATTCTTCTCATAAGATACTCTCTTATGTACTCCAATGCTGTGATAATTGGTTTATCTCTTCCTTCCACAAGTTTTGAATTCAGCACCTCACACATGTTATTTAACAAAAACATCAGACTTTGCTAACCCTGTTATTTAACAACCATTCAAAATATTAGAAACAATATTTATTGGAAATAAGGTTTAACATAAAGGTTACATGTGAAATGAGATCTGGACCAGTATTTAGGGTCTATCTTAGATAACCATAGATGTGCCTGAGGGTTCATTTTCTTAAGCTCTTCCATAGTTTTCTCAAAGTACACCACTGTTGTGCTTCTTGCAAGCTTCCATGTCATGTCTTTCAATGCTTTAGCTTTGAAGGTAATCCTCATGTTTTCATATATATGTCTCACACAGAACCTGTGCTCAGCCCTAGGAAAAAGCCTGGACACTGCTTCAAGAATACCCTATACACAAGTTCAATTAACTGTTAGTCTCACTTACATTAGTTAGTTAATAGGTTTCAAAACAGGTTGTCTATCACAATTAGTCTAACCTTTTGTCTATCACTCATAAATGTAAAAATTCAATTAGATCCAATGTCCAAATCATCAACAATGTTTTCTAGGAACCACATCCAGGAGTTGATATTCTCAGCTTCAACAATAGCATAAGAAACAGGATAAATGGAATTATTATTGTCAATACCTACTGCTGTAAGCACCTGACCTGGATAAGGTCCTTTCATGAAGGCACCATCAAGACCTAACAACTTCCTGCCAATTGCTTTAAACCCCTCTTTCAAAGAACCCAAGCAAATATATATTCTTTTAAACTGCCTTGTTGTGGAATCTGGATCTGACACAGGTTCAACATCTAACTTGATAGTTGACCCTGGTTTTGTTCTTAAAAGTTCCTTAGCATAGTCCCTAATATAACCATACTGAGCTGTATAATCCCCATGAAGTACTTGTTAAGCTTTGAATCTTGCCCTATAAGCTTGCATCTTGGAAACATTCACTCAAACTTTCTTTGGAACTGTTCTTGCACAGCCTTTACTGGAATGTTGGGATTTTCTTCAATTTGTTCAAGAAGTTCTTGAGCAAGAAAAGTTGAATTACAAGCTGATATGAATCTGCTTTGAAGACATTTATGCTTGTCAATAAATGTCTGAACTATCCAAGTCTCTGTCTTCTTGTCAAAGGAGACAAATAAAACCCAAGGACAAGTAATTTTGGTTGGGTCTTTCATGTGGCCCCCTACCCCCTTTATGTTTTGAAGGTCCAGTCCCTTGTGTTTCTGAACTTGCTTTTTTCTTGCCCACACCTTTCCCCTTTGTTGTAACACCCCCCTTGACATTTGTGGTCTTTGGTTTATCAACTTTTGCAATGTTCTTTTTAACAGATTTGGTTTTCTTCTCAATCATTACTGACTTGGCACCTTCTTTGACATTTTTCCCAACATCATTTGTCCCCAAATCACCAAAACAACGTACCCTGATCCTATCTGCCTCATCCTTCACAAGTTTTAGCTGCCTCTTTGTCTCAACTGTATGCCTTTTGATCATCTTCTTGACCTCAGCCTTAGTGCCAAACATCATACCTAAATGAAAGTTATTATCATTCCCATACATCCTTCTAACCTGTTTTAGTTTTTTGTCCCTAATGTTGCCAAGGTTTTCCTCATCTTCACTAGCAGTATCAAAATTATCATTGTCCAAAACATCTAAGTCATAATCAACATCATTCCTTTGATCCTCCACATCCAAATCAACATTGAATTTAAAGTCTCTCATATCACTTTATCTTCATGAATGTCATTGTTTTCATCCACAAAAAAACTCACTGTCTTCTTCACTATCATATTCACCATCAGGTTCATTGTGTACATTCTTGTCATTCTGTTCCACATTGTGTTTGGATGTCTCTTTCTGACTATGTTGTTTCTCTTTCTGTTTCTCTTTAGAACCATTGAAACCATCCATAAAAGGCTCAAAATCATCCAAACTATCAAACATATTACTATATTACATACAGGATCTGCTGACTTTGCATTGTGTTCCCCTGTTTGGTTGTCTAATCTCACATGGTATCCTGTTTGGTTGTCCCTTGTGTCTTCATTGACTTCACATGGTTTGCTGTTTTCATTACCCTTTCTTTCTCCATTCCCATACCAACATAATGAAAGCACTTCACTGCATTGTGATTGAGAGTACCTCACAACATTTGAACAACCATGTTCCATGTATACATCAATGAACCTATCACCACCTCTGACAAATTCAACAAGTTTGATCAAATCTTCATCACCTCTAATTCGATAAAGTCTAGTATCTAAATCACCATGAGGAGCACAAAAGTGAAAAAAGTGAGGAACTTGATCAGTATAACCTAACCTACTCTTAATAACCTCTAATGCTTGCATTCCAAACTTATCAATGTTCATCAGGTCAAAGAAATCAAGTTCCTCATTAACATATACCCGATCAGGAGGATCAGTGAAATAACCTCCATGATATAGATGAATGGTGAACAACTCCGGATATGTGTCTACATTTCATAAATAAAATCGAAATCGAAATCATAATAAACTAAAAACAAAACCTGCATTTCATGAAAAAACGAAGCAATACCGTAAATTTCGTCCAATGCTATGTCATCTTCAGCTCGCCTTGCACGTATGTACTCTGGATCCATGATTACGAGGGAGGGTTTTGGAAATGGAGGGTTTTGAAAAGGGTTTGGGGATTAATGTTTGTTTGGTCTGATAATATGAGGGTTAAAGAGATAAAAGAGGGGTTTTATTTTGTTTAAAATATAATTATTTAATTAAAGGACTTAAAATGACTAAAATGCCCTCACATGCAAGGCATGTGAGGGGAGTTAACGGTGAAATCTAACTCAGTTAGTGGTAAAGGTCTAAACTTGCAACAAACAATGAAGCTTAAGGTTGATTATAGTGCTTTTTAAAGACAAAGGTGAAAGGTGCATTTTGGGTAAAACATAAAGGTTGTTTTCTGTAATTTTGTCTTGATGTGAGTTCAAATGAGAACCTTTAAATGACATGGGCCAAGAAGTAGTTCCTATGGTTCCTATATATATAAAACTTTGAAGTTTCATGAAGAGAAAATACATACTTGGGGCTATGCGCACAGGTACATATGAAGATTTTAAAAACATTATATATAACTATATATAAAGCGATACCTCGCCAGAAAGATACCAGCGGAATAAAAGCCTTGCGTATTACAATACTACCTCGTGCATGCAATATAAGTATGCATTTGCCTTTGAATGATTCTAGATGCATTTCCAAGAACCTCAGCCATCTTAGCATCCAAGGAAGCTATCTGACCAGCGCGTAAAAAACACCTTTGTTTTGCGATCTGCAAAAGTTGTTAAAAATAAGAAATCTAGGTTCCTAGAAGTTGCAGCTCATAAATAATATGTTGTGAAAACTAGATACCATGTCCTTTTTTGCCAAATAAATCATGCCTTGGATATTTTTTTTGAAAGAAATGCACCTTATGATAACAAAAGCGCAGGGATTGAGCCTTGTTGCGCCTTGATTTAGGAGCGCCTAAGGCGCACTTTTCTAAACCAAGCTTACAATTGACCTGAGATTTCTATTATAAAGAAATCCCACTATCAATAATCCTAGCCTTTAAAGTAACAAAATATATTAACATAATAAGTGACTTGAATCCATGTTTGGTATGAAACATCATAACAGAAACCATAGATCAAAACCAAAGCTTCAGCGTTTAAAGTAACAAAATTAATTAACTCACCGTTTCCCCTCTCTCAATACAATAAACTACAACAAGCTATATGGCCCTTTTCTATATGCCTCGTGTATGCATCGTGCCTTTTCAGGTTAGAAACGACCATCGTTGTGCGTCTCGAGCCTAGGTGCTGTTTTTTAAGTTGAAACCAAATGACCCAGCAGTCCCTCATTGCACTTGTCATTTTACATAATCAGAGAGATTCATAAAACCAGAACCTTGAGATTAGTAGGGGTAGTGGAATAGGCAGGACGTATACTGCAAGTGTCGTCGGCTGCTCCTGTTAAGTCATCATTGCCCTGCTTGAAAACTCAATATTTAGTGCCATCCTCTCCGCCACCAAGCGTGTGGACTATTGGCCCTTTGAACCACCGACATCGTCGTTCTAGGGGGATTACCCATAACCCCAATGTGAACCTTAGACAGTGCGACAATCAGAATACGCAAATTGGTTCCCATTTCCGCGTTGCTATATCACCAAGAGCCTTGTAGAATTTGATCCTGTAACATAAGCGCCATCATTTTTGTTGATATAACTTGAATCTTAAAGATGGTCAATAATCACATGCAACAGATTCTTATTAAACCAATTCAGTTCCATCTTCCAAATAATCTATCCTCTCTTCATAAGGGTAAATACATAAATAATACTGTAGTAACGAAATAAAAGTATAAGGTATATGTGGTAAATGAATAAATTGACAAAAAAATATGGTATACCATACACAGTTTCACCGAAAGATTCCATACTTCACTCGTAACATTTTCTATGGTTTTTACTGATGCATTTCAGTTCAAAGGTCAAAATTAGGGTTTATCAATTGTCAAAGACACACAAAAACACCTATATGTACAAATAAAAAAATACCTTCATATAAATATAAATCTTACAACAACAAGAACGAATTTCGGTGAAGTTGAGAATGTAGAAGCAATTGAGTAATATCTAAGATGAAATATTACTGAAGAGCAACAAAAGTACGGCAAATAGGCAGCTGAATAGATCAGTGAACTACCTATGTTCGTTTTGTTCTTACATGGCCACCTACGTTCACCTTTTTAAACACCCTAAATCACCTAATTCTGCAAAAAAAAAAATAAAAAAAATAAAAAAATTGCGGCGTTAGCATACAACAAATGTTAGCATAAAAAGACATATTTGATCAAAAACAAATATAAACATCGCCAAAAATGTACAATAACAACTATTAACAAATCACTTACACCTAGAACAAAATAGACGTTACAAACAGAAATAGAAAACCAATAAGTTAAAAGCCACCAAACAATGCATTATCCATTTAACAACGTTGACAGCGATGCACACACACAAAATTTTTAAGCCCCTATAAACAAAGTTATAAAAAAAATAAAGATCAATCAATACAAATAGCAATAACCACACCTTTACACTTTACTGTTTTATATTTAACCTATGTTTGATTGCGTCTGGGTACATTATTTAACACCAAGTAAATAGATTTTAACATAATGAAGTGTGGATGACTATCTCAGGCTCATACTCTAATACTCGCAATACAACCCTGGCTGCAAGGAAGGTTGCAAATAAAGGACTGTCATCCTTTAACTCTGCCACGCCAAGGTGACTACGCCATCAATTTTACAATCCAATATATTGAATCATCATCGCCTCACATAGACATGCATACAAGAAACATTAAATGACTAAAATAATCAGTAGGAAATAGTAGAGTTTTACCGGAGTAAGGCCCAAACTAACGGCCACCACCACCCCCATCACCAGGCAAAGTGCTAACCATGCGACAATAGCCACGACAGCCAGATTGGTAACAATCAAATCGAAAGCCACAATCACACTGTCTCTCCCTAATTTGACATAAAGCAATTCCTTTATATCGATTGGTAGAGTAGGAGAAATTGAATTTTACATTGAATCACATTCAATTGGTCTTGAGGGTGAGGGGAAATTGAAGAGACAAAAATGCAAACGATAAGTCCCATTCATTGTGTTGCTTTGTAAGAAGGTAAGGATGGAAGAAGGTTAGTATTGTAAAAGTGTTTTGATATTGTAAAGGAGGAGGTGGGTGAATGTCTACATTACCCTCCTAAGTGTCTTAATTGTCACAAACTATCCCTATAATACCCTTATAATATCTTGTTTAAATATGTTGTACATGTTGCTTCTTAAGTTGTACGGAAATGAAAATTACTATGTTGGCCATCACTCCTCCTTGATAAGATAATAATTGATATAAAGCAATTTCTTTATATCAATTGGTAGAGTAGGAGAAATTGAATTTTACATTGAATCACATTCAATTGGTCTTGAGGGTGAGGGGAAATTGAAGAGACAAAAAGGCAAAACGATAAGTCTCATTCATTGTGTTGCTTTGTAAGAAGGTAGGGATGGAAGAAGGGTAGTATTGTAAAAGTGTTTTGATATTATAAAGGATGAGGTGGGTGAAATGTCTACGTTACCCTCTTAAGTGTCTTAATTGTCACAACTATCCCTATAATACCCTTAAATATCCTGTTTAAATATGTTGTATATGTTGCTTCTTAAGTTGTACGGAAATGAAAATTACTATGTTGGCCATCACTCCTCCTTAATAAGATAATATAAAATATAGACTACCTGTAAATTTTATGGTTTGAAAATTTTATAATTTAAAATTAATTTTAAATGCATTTAAATTAATATAAAGTCTGATACTCTAGTATTAGACCCCCCGTAGTGTGGCGTTGTTTGTGCAAAAATTTGAAAAATAGCGCCCGGCACACGGTACTACCGGCGCTATTTTTCAAAAACCGGGGGGAAGCGTTATTTAAATAACGCTGGAGATGATATGCTTGGCCCAATCAACGAAGACACGTGGCGCGAGGGAGGAAAAAAACGGTAAAAAAAAAATGACCGTTTGAGTTTAATTTTGAACGGTAATATTTTTGAGTTTAGGTTCTATATATATCTATAATCTATAATCTATAATCTATAATATACATTATAAAGGAGGAGTGATATACCATATTGTAATTTTGACATGGGTACTAATTTTATAGCTACAAGTATAAGAGAATAAAGCTTGTTTCATAAGGATATTATAGGGATATTGGAGACAATTAAGACACTTTAAAGGGTAATAAAGACATTTCACCTTTACAATATCAATACAAATTTACAATGTTACCCTTCATCTCCCATCCCTACCCCCACAATGACCTCAAAACAACTGAATGAATGACAAATTGACAATTAAAGGAGGTAATTGATTTCTACCTTGTTGAAACCTACGGCTTGCTCATTGAATACCAATTGAAAGCTATTGAAGATTGGTGCCCTTCACTTTCACTTCCACTTAGACCCCCCGTAGTGGGGCGTGATAGAGGGGAAAAAAAATAGCGCCCCTGTACAC
>JAUTDX010004464.1:0-56432 GCA_030844895.1 Ambrosia x helenae
ATGCTCAAGTGCACATGGTCTTTAGGAATGGTTAAATGAAGTTTTCGTGAGTTTTCTTGGGATCCTTGCTCGGGAAAGCAAATAAGTCGCCACAGTATAATGATAAAACTAAACATTTTGGCCTAGGATGACCATCTATGACATTATACTCATTTGAGATAAAGTTGTTGCTATTTCCTCGGTTCCCCCTACTTGTATATATTTGTATTCAACTTACACTTAACTTTTAATAATACATCACACAATATTTACAATCATTTCGTTTATCTAATTTGTGTTCATAACATCACCAATTTATTTAAATTATACAAACTTAACCAACTCTTTACCTTTTTATACGCAAACTGTCTGTCTTGGGTTCTTTTCTTCATGTTTATTTTTGTGCACACTTCATTTGTTTAGTGTATTCTTTATTTTTTAAATTTTGATTCAGTTTTATACATTTTCATACATTCATCCTGACATAAAATGAATACACAAACTTATGTGCTAATTTTATGGCTCTAAATTATAATCTAGAATTGGTGTAATTCTTGGCTTTAGCTTCTTGCTAGGCTGTCCTTCATTAGTATATTGATGTTTTGCCTTCCAAAAAAAATTATAATCCAGAACCTATTATTCATAAACGTATGAAGTATGGGCTTTTGCATGGGCCAGGATCCAAAATGACCAACCTTTTTCGTAGGAGATGGTAGTTTTAAATGATCCGAATGTTAGTATGTTACCTGCCCGTCACCATTCCAGGGAGCAGTTTTGTACTAGGCGAGACTCGAACCCATAACATCCACATTGGAAGGTTATGGTTATTGGGCTACCAATGCACAAAAAAGCATGGTAGTAAAAATCGTGCCTAGCCTCCGATTAACACTGATTAATCGGTAGTTGGAGGTTTACCGAGTAAATTCAACTAATTAGCCAATTAATCGTTAGGCTGTCAATGGTGGTCAAATCCGGTCCTAATCGGCTAAAAATCGGTGGCCGTCTAGTGATTCCTGCCAAAACTATTCTGGCATTTTATCATGTCAAGGAAAGGGTTAAAAGATGCCACTTAAAAAAATTACATATAAAAATGTATGTGTATTTATATAAAACTAAAAATACATATAAAATCCAAATACGATTAATCCCTACTAATCCTAATTAATCGCTAGTTGGTCCTCAACGGCCGACTAGCGCCTAGCGATTCTTACAACATTGCCAGAAGGTCTATCGGCATTGTTGCGAAGAACTTGTTGAAGTTATTGTGATTGTGAATTTATTTATCCAATTGATTTTCACAAAATCAAAGTTTCTGACATTATCTACTACAAGTTCAAACGCTCCTTATGATGTATTAATGGGGTTGTTATACAGACACCATCATACATGTATCGGTCATACTGGCCGTATGCATCGTGTCACTGTCACATCAGTCATCTTTGTGTCAGCTTGTATACTTCAAACACGTTGGATAATCATTTTAGCACATTCATATGATGCGTATTGATAGAATGATAGAAAACAAAATTTTGATTATATAAAATAGAGAAAAATAAGGGATAGTTGTCCTGATTCGAGATAGGCAAATCTCCAAATACAAGAACACAATAATAAAAAAAAACTTAGACAAAGAAAAAAGAGATGAGACTAGGCCTATTTATTCTGTGGATTGCTGGAAGCTTTCCCTTTATTTTAGCCTTTAAAATAGTTGCTGAGCAACTGATTGATATGATCAATTTGTAATCTCATCAGAAATGGTAACTGTTTCATTGATCCTTCCAACTCGGTTCTTATCACGTATACTCTATTTTCGCTTCGTATAATGGTCAGTGGTGTCTCTGAATGGTGTGTCTTTAGCTCTGGCCATTAGATAGATTGAGCGATCTGAATGGCTTTTCATAATGTAAAGCGTTCACTAATGTTTAAGCTTGGGTAAAGCTATACTTTTTATATATCATAACAGGATCCTGGTGGTCAAGAGTATTAAAATAACTGCGCAGTCGATACGAACAAACAATCGTAGAATTCAATCAGAAGACAGGAAACATGGATCAGATGATATAATTGGTTTACATTCCTCCCATAGGATTTATTCGTTATCCCAACCAACGATAGAATGAGCCATCATGCTCAAATTGCTTGGAAAACAATTTCACAGTGTTTGTCTAACAATGGGAAATCTTTCTCTTCCATAAGTAGGATTTCTCAAGCGTTTAGTTTGGCGATAACCCGCTCATACATAGTTATTCCTGGTATTTATGCATTTGTGTGTGGGAATACAGCGTTTGCACAAGTCTTTACGCGCATGCAGAAGACAGCCACGCGTTCTTGATTTCATCAATCATTTCGCCAACTATAGCAACAGCCCCATTTGCAGAACATTTTGGTAACTCATCAAGAAAAACTGGCTACACCTTGTACGACGTACATTAGAAATAGCGGGTCCTGCTTTATAAAATGGTTGAGATTGGATGAAACAATTTGCGGCTTTTATGGTGTCTCAAGTGGATCTTGCTCGTGAAGGCAGCTGCTCACTTAAGTCGGTTTATTTACAATTTTAGAAGATGGAGAGATGTGTCTTTCCCGAAACCAGTATATCCACTTATACATCCTGCAGTTTTGGTCGAAAAGTTTTGAGCAAGGAGAAAGTGTTGCATATTATGTTGATGAACTCGAAGGAAATGAACGGCTGAAGAGTTCTGTTGCACATATCGGGACTCATGCACTTTTAAAGATGCTTTTGGTAACATTTTTAGCTCTAATGCTTCGACTTATTGTTTACTTGGTTATGAAGTTAAAGCTACTTGGTGAAATTGGCAATTTCTCCAAATCTGATTATTTTGATTCTATATGATCTGAAATCATAAGCATAATCAGCTTTTGCCACTGTTACATACTGATTTATATGAAGATTGAAATTTTCTCGTCTCAGGTTGATATAACTTCTTCATTCATGCCGACATGCATCCTGGAAACATCCTTGTACGAAACAGATCTTCTCGTAAAGGGATCTTCAAATCAAAGCCACATGTTATATTTCTTGGTTCTTGAGGTAATTAGTTATTTTCTCCATTTTATGATACAAAAAAGTAAGAATTGCCGGGATGGAAGTTTGGTATATTATGCAAATGCATGTTTTTTCTTGTCAGACTAGTGGCAATTTTGGCCCATTTGTTTGACACGGTTGATTTGGGCCATTTTATCAAATATTTAGCTAAAAATGATACGGGTCAAATGTCCAAAAGAGTCCAACATCGAAATTGAATATCCTAGGTTCAGCAGAAGGAACATTACTATGACCGAAGGGTTAAATGGGAGTTGAAAAACCTGATGAAAAATGAAACGGGTCAAAAGGGTTAGTTAGAACAGATGGTTTCTAATTTGCTGTTATATTTACCACAGGGATGGCAAAGAAACTGGATCCAGACTATGATGTTATGCATACACTACAAAAGTTGTTACTTAAAGAAGACTAGGCAAAGTCGTTAACCTACACAATCTAAGGGCTGATGGCTCCCTAAAACAGTAAAAGATTTTGTAAAACCTCTCAAGTGTTTCAAGTGTCGAAAATGTGTTGATTTGTTTAATCTTGCCACAATTGTGTGGTGATAAAAACAATTTTTGAAGGGAAATTTTGTCAATGAACCTGTAAACTCATGAGAGTACAGTACTAGCAATAAATATGTCCACATAAACGACATCCCTATTTAATTCCTGTTTTCTTAGAAGGTAGCATACAGTTGATCTCAAGATGGGATCATCGGTTGTGTAACGGGTCAAAACTGATTGAGTATCCTAGTCCATTTCTTGTAACAGTTAAACTACATGATCATCTATCTTAACAATTAGCTATCTAACTGTCACAAAGAACAGAAGACGGAAAGCGGTTGAGATCTAAAATCATTCTTACCAGACACATTGAAGCTAAAAACAACACTACTACTTAAGTACGAAGTTGTCCAAAAAAAAAATGGCGGAAGAATGTTGCATTTAAATATTCTGAATCAGAACTGTACAAATAGAGAATGAATTTGGAGTCTATGGTGAAGCAGCTGGTTCGGTTTCATCAAGATTTGTGCTAGCGAGTGATTGATTATAACGCTATGTTGTCTTCGGTTGTGATCGAAGATGAAAAGAGCTCGTGATTGTAGTACATACCTTTTGGCTGGTCAAAGTCAAAACACAAAACCGACAAAAGAACTTGTGATTGTAGTACATACCTTTCGGCTGTTCTTTGATGATTTAAGGTTTCATTTGCTGATCAACAACACCTACAGCCATAAATTAATTCAGATATTTAGAGGGGGCATGATGCTAGAAACGACATCATTATGGTCAGACAGTCCGTGTAATAGCACCTCGCCACCTCGGTGATGAACTTAGGGAGTGTTTGGATAGTTACATTTATCCCATTTTGACACCCTAATTAACAGAATCAGTGATTACTTATGGAATCAGAATCTGATAGGTGCTTAAATAATAAATAATCGAACTTTATTACTTCTATGACCTACGTGTGTTATGCAAATCTTAATATTTCGACCCAAATAAATCTAATAATCACAATCAGTTCAACATACACAAACACACAATACCTTCAAATAGAATACATGTGTGAAAACAAAATTATCTGTATTAATATTATTGATTGCAGATATAGACATATAGTAGCACAGGTAACAAAACATAAAATTCAGATACTTTAGCAAAAGAAACATAAAAAAGAGCAAGTAAATGTTTTATAAGTATGGGCATTCATTTGTGGGCCTTAACTAATAGTTATTCCAAAAAAAAAAACATGATTTTCTACAAAAAAAAAAATAAAAAAAAATAGGGAATTAAATGCCACATGTGTTGTTTTGATACCATATTTGTGTCATCAGCAGAATAGGTTGATTTAACACTAGGATCAGTAACATTGAATATCATCCTCCCATTCTGATTTTGGATTGTTGATTCTAAAATGAAATTAAAAATAAATCCTTAAAGGGCTCACAAGTAACCTGCTTCACATGGCGAAATTTGATCATAAACCAGGTAAAGTTCACTGGTACGGTCTCTACTCAACTTTGTCGCTGCTTCTGACATTAAAAAAAAACAATTCAACATTGAGACAGGAAACAACTAGCTAAAGGTTGATTACAAAAATATAATAGTTTGAAATTTTCATGTGAGTAAAAAGGAAAAATGTGTTCAACATAGCATAAGGGAGCACTGTATTTAGTATTAACAGTCTCAACAAAGAGGTGACAAAATAGGCAGGTTTCATAATGGGTCAACATGGGTAATTATTTAATGCATCTCTGATCAACCTGCCAACATCTTTTGTCATTTTTTTTTGGAATTTCATTAACAAACTAAATTTTTTAATAAGCTAATTTAAAAAATCACAAGCCTTTGAAGTGCGCGACCGTCGACCGGTTCCATTTTTTGACCAAGTGGAGATATAATATAACTGATATTCTATTCTATCTTTTAACAACCTTTTCTAGAGAGCCTAAGGTGAGTGCATGGGAATTTAACTTAGCAAAAGGAGCATTTAATAATTATATTTTAACAAACTTTGCTAAAGGTGGACAAATGGGCGAGTTGAGTAACGAGTCAAAACAGATAATTATTGATACTTTTTGTTATGCTTCTTCATTTCCTACAAACATAGTTGTTAATAGCGGATAGCGGACGATAGTGACAAGCTACTGATACGCTACATAGCGATAGCAATGAAACAGCAGGCGCTATTTCATGTTTAGTGATACACTAGAAGAACTTTTTAGAGATGTTTTATATGTATATTTTACCAAAAAAGAATTTTTTTTTACTAAAAAATAGATAAATCTCGCTATTTCCTCACTATTGTCGCTATCAACCATATAGCGACACATGAGCGCTATGCTACGCTATTCGCTATAGCGGGCGCTATGGTCGCTATTAACAACTATGCGTACATAACATTCCAATCCCACTTAATTTTAACTTAAACTGACTCTTTTAAATTAGGAGGTTGTAAGCAACAAAATAAAACAAGTGACCTTCAACGCACCCATTGGACTTATTGGCAATAAAATATAATCCTAGCCGATCCACATTTTACTTAAAAGGGTCAAACTAGTCACATTAAATCTTTATGCATGAAAAAAGATGTAATAGCATATCGACTTTTTTCTTTCTAAAAACATACACCCAAGATAAAATCGGCCACAAGAACCATTCACAAAGATCAGTGTTTTTTCTTAGCTAAAAAATATAACCCAAAGACTCTTACTCTGCTTGTGAAATCTTGTGAATTTCTTCAACCGCAGCATTGACACTTTTTATAATCATTTTCTTGACCTATTAAACCATTCCGAAATTAATAAGCACCCCACACAAATATGAAGAATAACTCTAACTAGAGTGTTAGAAAATTTACATCTAGAATTTTTCCTTTTGCTTTGTGATTTACAGGAAGTTGACGGATTTCATCACTCAACTTGATGCACATGGATGCACTTTCGGGCGATATGGATTCAAAGACCACATTAACACATGACTGCATACACAATAATAGTCACAATTAAATAATAAAAAAAACCACAGTATATATGTGCTTCGTCATCATCATAACGTTTTAGTGAAGAAAAACAAGTGACAAAGGTTCTACCTTGATTTTCTTTACTTGATAGGGACATCCAGCTGGAATAATAACAGCTTCGCCGATACGTTGCTCGAATGTCCATGGTTCCACATCTGGTTAATAAAGTTTATTAAATAGGATCATGGAAATAGAAGTGGGCCCCATCCAGAGAGCCTTTTAAAAACGATTTTGTGATAAGGCGTGACGATGATACTTACCGAATTCTTCCTTAAGATACTTTTTGTGAAAAGCATCCAAATAAAAGCTCTCATCAAGGATCGGATGAACAACCTATTGTACAGTAAGAATTAATCACTTTGATAGTCTAACCAAGGGGGTGTTTGGATGTGTCTTGAAACTGATAATTATATATATCACTTTGAAAACACACATCCAAACACCACTTGAATTGCGTTTTATGTTTTCTTTATTGATTGAAATGATACCTTTTTGGGAGAGCGGTAGGATGAATTAAGCTCATTGGAATACTTTTTAAGGAACTCAACAAGTTTTTCCACATCTTCTCTCCGAAAAACATCCCATTGTGCCCCGCAAGTATCGACAACTTTCCCATCATCACCCCTTGAACTTCCATACCCATCGTCAAATAAATCTTCATCATCTGAATCACAATTGCTCGAATCATCGTCAGAAGACACACACGGATGAGCATCATTAGGTGTTTGAGTCAGTTCTCCATTTGCGTTGTCCTCTAACTCTAATTGTTGAGTTACTTCACTACTAAATGATGATTTCCGACATGCTTCATCAATTTTGTATTTATTTTTGTTTTTCCTCAAAGACTCGTTACGATCTTGTGAACTGTACTTGCTCATCAAGATCTTTACTTTATTAAGCTTCTTTTCAGAAATTGGACGTTCAGTAGCATTCACAAGAATATTAACCTGAATAAAAAAAGGTTGAAAAACCAAAACTTGTTTTATATGAAGAAAAGGTTTGTACAAATAGAGGTTTTAGAAACGTACCATATCATAAGCATGATAACATAGCTTTGTTAAAAAATCAGACCCAACAAGATCTTCAGGTCTACCATATGAGATATAAACAAAAGGACCCAAGTCAACGTTTTGACTTTCGGGTAGCACATTAGCTGCCAAATTAAGAACACCTGTTAATGGATTAGTATACTCTTGAAGTGGCAGAGCATGCATCACAGCAGCATAATGACTTGGAAAATGTTCTTGGAAGGTTCCAGAAGATAACCACACTTTAAATTTCAACTTCTCGTTCCACACATTTGCGTGTGTTTTCCCGCCCATAAAAATCTGTTGCCTACCCGTTTCCACCTCACACCAATCCGAGGAATTTTTCAATTTCACTTCTTGATCATTTCGTGATTTCACACTTCTATCAAGATACATACAGAACGTGAAAATCGGATCCCAACTCAACTCCGTATCAATCTTGATCGCATCTTGAATAATTAAAGGTTGACCTTTGACCCAATGTTTTGTAAAATGTTCAAGATTTTTGTCCCCGAGGTCTTGTTTTATTGAGAAATATAAGCTCTTGTTGTAAGTCAAGACTTCACCCTTGTTCTCACTCTCGATTTTGTCATTTCCATCACACAATCCGCAATATGAAGTATCAAAGTCGAAAAAATTTGTAAACTTGTGATTGGAAACTATTTCTTTTGCACTTTTCTCAAGATCTTTAGTCCAGTCAAAAGAGGGATGACAAACTAAACCGTGAATACCGTCACCACAACCGCCTAGATTCTTTGGTGGGCATTCTATACTTCCATCTTCACTGGTTTTCCAATTCCATAATAAGTGCCCTCACGAAATTCCCGACAACAAGATAAACAGAGAATATACGAGCAGTTTCCACAGCTTCGGTGAACATCCACAATGCAGGCTTTGCAAAAGCCACTGCAACAAATAAGAATTTTTAACGATTCAAACAAAATTATTAGTTTATTACAACATTTGACTATTAGTCAAATATATAAAATATATTTGAAAATTAGAACGGATAATTTCAACCTATTGTGCAATATAACCTGACCAGTTATTCGGTTACGGGTCAAAAAATCAAAACTTCAAGTGAAAAGAAACGCAACCAACAATTCGATTGCCCAAAGGTATATTCAAGTGTTCACAACCTCCAAATTTCCTTTATGTAATTTTAAAATTTTAACCATTTTAAAAATTCAAAAAAATAGACACAAGATGTCGCCTGTTGGTGGGTCAGCATGACACACCCCGTTCTAATCCCCCTCCCACCCCCCCCCCCCCCTCCCAAGAAAAAAAAATTATCAAAAAAGGGTAATTAGAAAGCATACCAGCATTGCTGCTTTGGAGAGCCTAGAGCCTCCTGAATTTGCAGCTCGCTGTGGTCTTTTACTAAAATTTTCACAAGAAACTTAATTAATGTGACTCTCGTTTTCAATCTTTAATTAAAACTAACAAGAAAAAGGAGCGTCTACCTTTGATTTTAGCTTCAATGTCCATCTCGTCGTACTTTTCTAGATTTATTTGTTCAATCAATGGAAGAAGCAAATGAATCACATGCAGAAGTTGTTGAGTTTTGTCAAACTTCCCTTCACCACTATAAACAACAAGATCCTGAAATAGAACAGATGTAGAGTGATTGATAATATGTAAAAACAATGTTGACGTGTCATAAGTGGGTTCCATCCGAACGGACCGAACCTTGGTTTTGACTTCTTTAGACTTTCCTCGTTCACAGCCTCTACAACTGCAAGTTCCATTGCAAACAGGGCATTGTTTCTTGACTTCCGCCTTATCATGAGACCTAACAAATTTAATTTCCAAAAAGTATATTAAATAATAAAACAGACATAAGTGATAAGACACCATGGAAAAGAACAGTGATGGGCTTTGAATTGGTACTTTAACAAACTATGAATGATTAGCATATATTGCCACACTATAATCAACAAATACGATATTTTATTTGACATAACTATACAAAAATCAAACCTGGCGCGGATACAATCTTCACAAAACAGGTGTTTTTTGCAATTCAAGCATTTAACAAGAACACGATAGCTACACATCCGACACCAGTGGCACTTCTTTGTTGCAGCTTTTGCAGTAGCTTTTATATTTGGTAAATTCTAGACAAAACAACAAAAACACTTCAAATCTCCATAGCAAAATAACAATGCAAATTCAAAGAAGCAAAGCTTAACAAAATGAAAAATTAAAGGCACCCGCTGTAGCTAAAATAACATTCCATAAATCAGTTGCAAATATGCCATTGACAACATCCAGCATTGAAACAATACATAAACAGAAAAGAAATCGATGTTATAGCTTATGCGTTGTCTTGGCGTATAGACGTTTTAGGGGAGTGTATACACTTTTCATGAGGATTCGTGCGAATTTTTTCCCTCCACCCGTTTATTTGTTGGTACCATACTTTACTCAACACTTTATGTTAGCGATAGCTTACCACTACCATTACGGCATTACTAGTATTTTTTTTATATGATTGTTGCTTTGATTCTCTTAACCACATTCTATGTTATCTAAGCCGGGGATCTCAGTCGAAGCAGACTCTCTAGTCTCTATCCCTTAAGGTTTGCCTCATCCCACATTCCCACCCTCCCTGTATCCTACCAATAGTCCTACTATGAGTGGGATTTTACTGCGTACGTTAACTAGTTTTAGCTATAACAATTAACATTGAACTGATGAAACTATGTTACGAAAAAACAACCTGCATTGTCGCCATCGGAACCCGATCAATGTTTTTCGACCTGAAAAACCTTGTAGGCAGCAAACCGGAACCCGAGGCCCCAACTTTAACATTATTAACAGTAACAACAGGTGGTGTTGAAGTTGAAGCCTGTGAAATTTCCAATCTTCCATACTTCAACTCCTTAATAATATCCCCTTTATTATTATTATTATTATTATCATTATGTGGCTGCTTCCCTTTCTTCTTTTTCTTCTTCTTCTTCTTCTCAATTTGCCTATTCAAATACCCTCTAATCAAATCCAACTGCAAATCCCCTTTCTTCAAATTCATCTTCTTCAAAGCATCATCAAGATCTTCTGACATATCCACACATGACTTCAAATTCTCCTCCTTTACGCTCCGTTTACGCCTTTTTCTTATCGAATTTGACCGACTCATCTCACCTTCAATTCCACCCCTCTTTCTTGGCAAATTGGAACAACCCATATTCTCATTTCCCCTAATTTCACTTTTGCCACTGGTATTTTCTTGATTCTTTCGGCTTTTTCGGGTTCTTTGTCGCTCGATCTTTAAACTATCAGGCACTGGTTCCTTGTTTTGCCGGAGCTTCCCTTGAAGAAAATGTGCTTCACACATAGTCCGGCCTTCCACCACCGGCCTCCGGCACCGCCATTGACGGCCGTCGTTGCGTTTGCACCTCTGGTCGTCGGGTAAATCGCCACTGTTTTCGGCCATTTTTTTACACTTTTCTTGGTGGGGTTTGGCTGAAATTGGGAAAGATTGAAGCTTTTTGAAGAAAAGGGAGGAAAGATTGAAGCTTTTTGTCAAGATTTTGGTGGGTTTTTTTGGGGAAGAAGATGAAGTAAGGGTTTTGGATAAAAGGGGGTGAAGAAAATTAGAAGTGTGTGTTGAAGTCTTGTGTTGATGGAGGCATGAGATGGTGTAAAGTGATTTGAGTACAAGGGAATCTTTGATTATTTGTCAGGGATTCTGTGTAAATAATAGGGGTTGTGGATTCATACACCTTACCTTAGGATTCATACACCCTGGCCCACACCACACACCAATAGAAAGCTGCCACATACCCAAAATGTGATGTCATACACCCTAAATATGATGTCACGGGGTGTATGAATCCTAGAACCCAAATAATATACAAAATTTTATAATTTTAAGAAAAGAAATCAACTTTTTGGGGAAAAAAAATAATTTATTGCCATCAAGCAAAGTGTAAGATAGTCATACTCATATAAAGAATGGATATCGCTATGGCTACTATTCTTGTCTCACATTTGTAGAAAAATCTCATTAAGGTGAAGAAAATTAGGTGTTTGATTATTAAGAGGTTTAAATGGTTAAGTGCTGAATTATTAAGTTAGACCTCTCAATGGTTATTATTCTTGTCCCTCATTTGTAGAAAAACCTCATTAAGGTTCAGCCTAGTTTAGTGTTTAATGGTTCAGCAACATCTCAAATCTTAATGGTTCAGTCTTAACCATTCCATTCAGAAGCTAAAATAAACGCGTTGAATGCTGAACCATTCAGCGCTGAATGGTTCAGAGCCTCATTAAGAGGCTTACCAAACAGCCCCTTAGTTAAGTACTTGAGCATCATTGGGAGGATTTTAAATGCTCTTTTATGGGTATTAGCATAAACCCGTGCGTTGCGGTAGGACTATATAGTTATTTATGTAACACCCTACACTCTGTTTTACAGAAAACTCGCAGCGGAAAAGCCAACCGAAAAAATCATTTCTTAAAAACAACCTTGCATGTTTAGAAACCGAATCTACTAAGTAATTTTGGTGTTACATCTTAAATTATTTCTTAATACATTCAACGTAACTCATTTCTATTTGATTATGTGACCGTGACCACGTACAATCTGCTCCCTTGCTCGATCTCCAACCTTTTCTTATTTCCTTAGGTGGGCAAGACAACCTACAATCAATACATAACCATAACGTTAGTTTAATGATTGACTTTATGTAAATTACACATAATTCGGAAATAACACCCAACGATATTCCACGATCCTGTTCCAACGCTTTCCTTCAAGTTCGGGTGGGATACCCCAATCCGAACCTCCAAATCCCATGCATTCATACTTACATACCTGCAACTTCATTGCCATTCTCAATAATAACGGTTAATAACCTTACAATACATACAAACAAACATACAATTCCCACACACAACCTACCGTGACCCGTCATGTCATTCTTTCCACATGAATACTCTATGACATTATGACGTTCCGCCCCTATACTCAATCTACGCATAGTTACTAACCCTTACGTACATGATACTCTCACTCAAACCCGAGTATGAGCACTCATGTATACATCACATTTTCAATCTACACAAGCATGAAAATCTACTTGCCAATATTTGATAACATCAACATCGTATCAATTAAACTACACGCACTTGTATCATTCCGTACTAGGATCTTATTTGCAAAACCGACATTACTATTACATGCTACACCCTTACATAGCCTTACACAAGGTCCAACAATGTTATTTGGTGCGTTAAACGCAAATACGGGTCGCGCACATAAGCGAAACATCAACATACGATAGAATAAACAAAAAAAATATATACAAAGTTCCAGGCCCCACCGTAACTTGCGGTGGCCACCGTAAGTTACGGTGGACACCAAAACTCCAACGGTGGAAACCCACTGATCAACGGTGGGAAAGAAGGTGCAGAGGCCACCGTAAGTTACGGTGCCACCGTAACTTACGGTGGACTCTGAAAATCCACCATTTGTTTCTCATTTCCATCCTTTCTCGAACCATTCCACACCGGTCCACCCGAAGCCACGTTTTACCCCTTTATAGGCTCCAAAACATGCCTTAGCATCATTATTAACATTCCATCATTCCATGATTCTCATCATACTTACAAACACATGTACATATTAACATTCATTATCCTAAATGGAATAAGGATCACTTACCTCAAGTCCCCAAGTTCATGCTTGTTTGTTTGCCTCCTCTTGACCCATTAGCTTCTCATGGTTGAGTCCATCCTTCCTATCCTTTCATATCATCATGTTCACATCATTGTTAGCTTACATGAGCATATCACACTAACAACCATTCTCAACCAAATATCACATTGACTTTCATTAGTCAACTTCTATCATATCTAAAACATACATTCACAACCACATTTATTCTCACACCATGTAATACCACTTATTATCATATATGTCTCATAGCTTTAACATGTTATGCGTCACATAGTGTTTCTAATCACACAATCATGTTTGGGAGCCTAACCATGTTATTCTACATTATTGACTTGGCGGAAAGTCAACTTTCAACCATTCAAACTTTCTAGTTAGAAACATATATCCATATTAGTGTACTAGACCATATGAACTCCACCATAACAATATTCTCATATATTCCGGAACACATACAACCATATGATCACAACGGTTGTCATATAAGTTCATACATTTCCTCACATACATACTAGGGCCTTCATAATCTCCAATTAGCAACATAGCCCAAGAATATCTCATAACACTAAATCCCTACATGAATGCTCCCTAGAACACAATTCTCATGCTAACCCACTTTCAATTATATTTATTATCATACTACTTTCATACTTGTCCAACCTTGCCTACAATTTCACAAGTTAGACTAATCTAGGCATTTCATCAAACACTTGGTGTGCATACAACATTTAAAACACAATGTACAAGCATCTCATGCACACCTTCATAGCTCATAATACAAATCATCATATTTCTTCCCTACATTACATACCATTCATTTAATAGCTATCAACATAGCAAATCATCACTTTCTTTTTAATGCATTCAATAATCAACTAAGAATGGTCTTGGATTTCACCAAGATCAATACCCACTTAACACATTCTCAATTCAGCCCTAATACAAACAATTAACATACAATCTCTTCAATTTCACACTACTACACATAACAATCATGCTTTCCTAACCACAAGAAGTAATTTATCACAACATAATCATGAAATCCACCATACTACTTTCAAACCTTACTAAAACTAGTTCTACAACTTACCAATGAGATTAATACCACAAGAGGGTTACTAATTCAAGAACATGCAAGGGATTAGAGGTGATTCTTACTTCAAATTTTAGCAAAGAATGGATGAGGTGAAGACCTCCTTTGAGTCGCCACCCACCCTCCTCTCTTCTGTATTTTTCTTTTGCTTTCTAGAATCCCCATTTCCCTTGTTTAGTCCCTTAACTACTTGCTACTACTATCCATCCCATACTAACCCTCAAGATAAGTGTTAGCTCATGTTTGATCCCTCCCTTTATCAAGTAACTTCCACTATTTTTACCCAAGTAATTAACTTATGGGTAACTTTTTATGTTTGTTAAATGTACAACTACCAATGCACTACTTACAACTAGGGGTACAAACATATACATACATATATATTCGCGCATACATACATACTCATACTAACGTGTGTATATATATATATATATATATATTTACCATACTACCATTACTTTACATTTTTGGGGCGTTACAATTTAGCGCGATCTGAATTCAAACTTAATTTAAATTGTAATTTAAATAAGCTGAATAACCCAAAAATAGTCGCGTTAAACATCCCTATTCTACCTATTACTTTTACGTATTCTATTATAGAGATTCAAACCAACCTATAACTTGATCAAATTTATCCTCTATTATTGGTAAAAAAAAAAGAATATTATGTTGTAAGTCGAAAGCATGATGGACAAAGTGCCTTCTTCGTAGGTGTTTTTTAATCTCCATAGGCTAATTCCAAGAATTACATAATTCCATAATGTTAATAACCTTCTCTTCGCATCCTTCTCTGTCTAACCAAAAGTCAACCCATCTAAATGGTTTAGCCCCATAATTAGAATCTACCAATGATAAAACAATAGGACAATGGTCTGAAAGCTCCCTAGGAAGCGCTCGAAGACAAGCTAAAGGCCATCGATTAAAGAAACTATGATAAACCAGCATTCTATCAATCTTGCGCCGTTCTAACAATTAAGAGGCATCCTTTAAATGTTTGTTTGGTATGTAGCTGATTGGTTATTAACTAATTAATTTTTAAGTTTCAATGAAAGTACAGTTAATTGAGAGGATTTGGATGCATGCATTCATTTTACAAGTGCAATGAAGGTATAACAATTAAGAGGCATCTACTGAGGTGCAGATTGGGGGGTAAGTTAGATTGAGTTCACCTATAGATATATGCATCACGTACACACCCATTGGAAACATCTCATCATTAATAAAAATTAGATCCAAATGGAACTGATTTGTGTTTGTTAGTTTATTTTGTGGTTCAACTCATTGTGTGACGTTTTCTGTTTTGTCAACGTCAAGATTCAAATTTGCTGTTGGTCTGTTGCGCTCCTTGAATTGGTTGTCTATATGTCATATGGCTGTGATGAATTAATATGTCTGATAGTTGTTCGGATATTGATGTTGATGTAGCCTTGGCGGGGCAGGGTTGGTGGATGGCCGGAGACCCGGTGTTCACTAGTAACCCCCCTGCAGCCATGGTTTACTCTTGATTTTGAAATTCTGAGCCGTTCTAACAATTAAGCGGCATCCTTTACATGTTTGTTCGGTATGTAGCTGTTGATTAACGATGTTAGAAACATGGGACAAGATGACGATGATCTATTGTGTTCTATCATGGTTCACCCAGGTACAAGTTAACATTCCACGGATTGCCATTGCGTGTGTTTGGCTATTTTTGACAAGGCTATGCATCCAAACTTGTGGACTGTGATTGTTTTGCTGCTGCTTCTGATAAGCATATGTGAGTTAAATGTTTCGCAAGGATTCACTGAAAGTTGTTGTGGTATGCTGGTATCTGCTTTTATGGTTTTTTTTTTCAATCGAGCCGGGCAAAGAGAATTGGGACCTTTCGTGTTTGCGAGTCTGATTAGAGATTTGTACCAGAAGATGCAAGAGGTGATTCATCATTTTTTTTTGTCTTATTTTATATGTTTTGTAGCTTATATTGAATATTGAATAATCAATTTTATTTCTTTTATAGAAACATGCTGTGGAAGTATTAACTGTTATTGGTGAAGAGGTGGTCCTCCTCAGAAAGAAACAAAGAAACTAGAGGTAATTGTTTTTTGTCTTAATATTTAAAGCAAGGTTTGACTTTTTTGTGTTTTATAATGTTTAAAAAATTGACCAATTATTTGGTAATTGGCAGGTAGCAGCAGGTGACTATTTGACATAATTGCGAGATTGATAATTGCAGGTATAATACTTTGGATTTTGAAACCTAAAGATTCTTGGATTTAAAACATAATATGTTTGGATATGTAAGATTGTTGGATTTAAAACATAGTATGTTTGGATATGGCATGAAATAAATACCGACATGAGGGCCTTCAATGGTTTTGCCAATATTTGTTTTCTTTTTCACGCTTTCGTATTACATAAATATCCAGAAATTATCTCCATCCATCTTTATTAATGCTGCAATGTACCTATGCAAAGTTCTAAGCACACTACTTGCATTAGATAGGCAGCTACTCTTATAGCATAACTCAAGTGATCATTAAGTATGTAGAATCAAATGGAGTATAACAATAGTTACATTAATGAGCAGACAAATAGTAGATACTGATGTAAAGTAATTGGCTACAATAGGTTTAGATTTTGAAAAATGCAGATTGTTTTTTTTAAGTGTCATGTTTTTCTAACGCATGAAGCAAGTGACTGTTGGCTTATATCTTGACAAAACTTCTTATTTTGTAGGTACTGAATGCTATATTCTTACCAGATATGCTAATGATTGCTTTTGGAAATAAATATCAGTTGATTAAGCTTTCAAAGATGTTCATTTTTAGGGATTTGTTTTACTTGATTTTAATATAGGTTGGTGATGTTTCTAGCAAGTTCTTCATTGAGACGAAGTGTGAATTAGCGATTAGCGGAGAATTTAACACACTACGACGATCAACCAATTTAATGGAATACAAACAAAGAAGGTAACAAACCTAACGTACATTAGGTTTGTTTTTTACCTTTAAAAAAACAAACCTAATGTACGTTGTCAAGATTTGCTAGCTGTTGCCTCACTGATTATAGTTTCAATGATATTCATTTTTGGGGATTTCTTTATTTTGATTTCTAATATAGGTTGGTGATGCTACTAGCAGGTTCTTCATTGAGGTACAAATTAACACATAACACATTGCGTCCATCAACTAATTGAGTATAATACATGCAAAGAAGGTAAAAACTTAAACCCTTGGTATGTTGAAAACAAGCCTAATTGCAGCCCATTCTTCATTTTTTTATATCTCACAATGCAGATTCTATGTTAGTCATCTTTATACTTGGCCCAAAACCCGACACGCCCATTTTCCACTTTAACCTTACGGTTGTTGATATAAATTACATATTGTCAAATGAACTACTCTAGAATGGCACGAACCCAGTCGTCAATCTTGTACCAGAAACATCGGTGTCAGTAGCCGCCACCATTCTCCATATATGATCAAATGATTAATCTTTGCTCCATAGAGTGCCAAAAGTGAGAAGAGATCCAAATCCGAGTTCTTAATAGGACTTGCAATTTCGAACAAATAGACCGTAATGTTTATGGAAGTCATTGCGCTTCTGCAACAAGAAATCCCCCAATTAATGAATGCATACATACATAAAAAAAATTGAAAAATAATAATAATAATAATAATAATAACCAAATTTGAATGCTTTACATTAAGTAGAGACCAGAAGTTCCATCTGTCGTACGACTGTGATGAATTAACATGTCTGATGGTTGTTCGGATATTGATGTTGATGTAACATTGGCGTGGCAGGGTTGGTGGATGGCCGGTGACCCGGTGTTCACTAGCAACCCCCCTGCAGCCATGGTTTACTCTTGATTTTGAAATTCTGAGCCGTTCTAACAATTAGGACACATCCTTTAAATGTTTGTTTGGTATGTAGCTGATTGGTTATTAACTAATTAACTTTTATGTTTCAATGAAGGTATAGTTAATTCAGAGGACTTGGATGCGTGCATTCATTTTACAAGTACAATGAAGGTATAACAATTAAGAGGCATCTACTAAGGTGCAGATTGGGGGTTAAGTTGGATTGAGTGCACCTAGATATATATCGTTAATAAAAATTATATCCAAATGGAACTGATTTGTCTTTGTTAATTTATTTTGCAGTTCAATTGATTAACGATGTTAGAAACATGGGACGAGATGGCGATGATCTATTGTGTTCTATCATGGTTCACGCAGGTACAAGTTAACATTCCACGGATTGCCATTGTGTGTGTTTGTCTATTTTTGACGAGCCTATGCATCCAAACTTGTGGACTGTGACTATTTTTCTGCTGCTTCTGATAAGCATATATGAGTTAAATGTTTCGCAAGTGGTATCCACTTTTGTGTTTTTTCCAATCGACCCAGCTTAGACCGGCCCGATTTCATTTTTTAATCTGGTCTTATAATTCCTTGGACACGTGTTCTATTTTGGCAACTCACTGTGTGACGTGTTCTATTTTGGCAACTCATTATGTGATGTGTTATGTTTTGTGAAGGTCAAGATTCAAATTTGCTGCTGGTGTGTCGCGCTCCTATTTCATGGAATAAGCGGCTCTATGTTCAAACCGACGATGCAAGGAAAAAAATGAAGTATTGGTCTGTTTCTTTCCACTACAGAATCACAATTAGAAGGATTCATGTGGCATGGCTAAGCTAAGGATTCATTATGGCTAAGGTTTCTGCACTAGACTTTTGTTATTTTTTGTTGTGTTTTCTTATTAGTTTGCCAATTGAAAGTCATACAATTTTCTAATTTTTGGGTAAATATGTTACTTTGGTCATATCCTGAGATCCATTAGATGCTTTTTTTTTCATGATGGTCATGACAATTGTCAACATTTGTAGTTCAACAAAGCAGGATGTATAAATCTGATGATGCGAATTTAGGATGTTCTTTTTTATAGTAATGGGAAGCAACATGCATGTTAATAATTCTAGAAACATATGATGCATGTATGTTACTTGGGCAACAGATGTATAGTTTCCTAGATGATTGCGTCAATGGCGATGAAATCAGTATGTTATTGTTGCTTTTGAATGTTGTTGGTTATGATAATGAAAAAGTCTTTCTTTATGTGACATGTTCTATTTTGGCAATGACGTTCAGATCATACACTCAACAGCATCGTTTGATATCTCTATTCGCTCACAAACATGCTCAACAGTTGCGCAACACCAACTCTGTAACCTACTAGTTTTGTTTATTTGTTACTTTTATAACTAATTAAATTAATATTAAAAAATAAATTAAGTAATAAATGCAAAAGACATGGTTTTTTCATGTCTCCACATCCTTGCCATGTCCCAAAAATCAAAACATGGGTGTTGTCTTAGGTGAGATTGAGACATGAACTTTTTCATGTCTCCACACCCCATAGCCTTAGTTAATTATATGTTTGTATGTAACATAAAGTAACATTGATTGTCACCAAACAAAATTTAAGATAGTCATATAAAATAAGCTAGATCATATGTTCACAAAGTGTCCTCACCTAGTTTGACCATAAGTAATTCGGTCAAAGAGGTAAAAGAAATAAACTCACTAGTACAAAGTTGGTCAAAAGTCGCGGTCAAGAAAGTCAAAAGACGCGGGTAGAGGCTTAACCGCGACTTCAAATCAAAATCTCACCTACCTTACTCCTAAAAGGGTCTAAAGTCGCGGTGACAAAAGTTAAGGACGCGGTCATGGGGACGCACCGCGGCTTATGATGCTTCAACCGCGTCTTCCTATCAATCCATTAAACCTAAATATACTGAACTTTTTTTTTTTGAACTTCTAAGATAAGGTGAAAAGGGAACTCCAAACCCTAATCCCGCCCTTTCACAGCAGCTCCCCCCCTCTTCACAGCTTCTCCCTGCCCTGTAGATTGATTTGATGAATATGATCTGATGATGTTTCTCTTTTGTAGGCGTGACTCAATTTTTGTTACAGGTATAATTTTTGTTTTTCTACCCATATAAACAATTTTGTTTAGCATGGATTTGGTGCTTTAGGGGCTTTGATCGTGTAATTGGTGCATAAGGTTTTGGTAGTTTTATTTTACATTTTATTTTCTATTGTTGGTGGTGACTTTTTAACTTTAGTAGCTCTTGTACATTTTTGGTTATTTAAATTAATTTTTTGTGTTATTTAATTGATTTAACATCTAAATATTATTTTTTATGTTACTAATCTATATGTTAGTTTCTAAAACAGGATTGGTGGATCAGCCATGGATCTTAGAAGCAAAGGAAAGGTAACTAATTTATTTTGCAGAGGTAAGTGGTTAGATGTATCTTTTGTGTTGCAGAGGGCTTATATCTTTGTACCTGTTACAATATTTAAGAGCTGTTGATATTGGTTTTCTTTTGGTAGTGTGATGTTGGTGTGTTTACATGATTGAAGTGATATTTTCATAGTATTTTTGCAAATTGAAAGTATTATTTGTATTGATTTGACTCATATTGTAGCTGAGAATTTTATGTGTTTGATTTTGTAGCGAGTAGGAGAGAAGCGAGCATTAGAACTGATTAACGGAAGCGGCTAAGAGAAGGAATCAAGAGTAATCGGCAGAGAGAAACTAACCTGAAGAAGACTTAGAGTTTGCTTCTTTCATATATATGTTGATGGTGCACTCAGTACAGTTGCTGCAGAAACTAACCCGCAGGTAACTATCACAAACTGATGTATTCTTTTAATTATACATGGTTTTGCAATTGAGTTCTTGAGACTTCCACTGGTTATATTGATGTGAAGTAGTTGTGGAAAGTTGGATAATCCTACTAATTATGCCATAAACTGTCATCCTCATGTAATGTGTTTTGTTCTAATGATTATAAGGATTTTTTTTGTTGCTTAAAAAAAACTATTAAGTTTACCGTTATGTTGCTCTAGCTCTGTATATACAGAATTTCAGCCAATTTATGCCATAAACTGCCATCCCCATTTTACTATTTTCTCAACCTGACTGTTTCGTCAACTCTAATGATAAGGTTTAGGATAGAGGGAGATAGGGAGTTACTCGAGACGTTAATCAACCTGTAGGAATGCATAAACAATTGTTTTATATAAATTTATGGTTGGTTTACTGCTACAGGATGCTCCTATACCGCCGTGCATTTATCAGTTAGAAGGAGGACTCGTCCAGGTGTAAACGCTGATGATGTTAGAATCACTGTTGCTGCACTGCAGCACTCGAGGAAGCTAACAATGAAGTTTTAGAATTTATGGGCAAGGTATTTTCCTTCTTTTTGTTCTCCTTTCTGTAATGTTCATTCTGTTGTGCCAAAAGATTTGTTTGAGATGTATTTACAGGATAGACGCCTACACTACACGCAGGAAACCTACAGTTTACTGACACATAATTGTAAACCAACCTATCCCGACCCGTGCTATATATGCTTGCGTGGTAAGATTTTTAATTTATCGTCTATGACTATCGAACCTAGCTATTTGCATGTTCACTTAACATCAATGAAAGTCGCTGAATACCAAGGTGACCAAAAAACAAGACTAGCAAAAAAATGACACTTTGTTTCTGTTCGTATATGGAACACTTGTAACTATTTTTTCATGAATCAGCCGACACCACAGGAACAATCACGATCAATGCGCTCGACTTAAAAGTCCTGCATGTGAAGGATAAGTTATTCTTTGTCAACTTTTAGAGCAAAGTTTCTTTAAAGCAAAGTTTCAGTCATTTTAATGTGTACTTTGGTTTTCAGCAGTGGATGATGGAAAAGGTTCTCAACGTATCAATGAGCTTAATCAAAATCCCGCAAATCTCCCGGATATGGATATGGATGTTCTATTGAAGACGTTAATGCCAACTTTTTTTGGCGAATTATGTATTTGTATGTTTTCGGATTGAATGTGTATGGGGTCGTGGGTAGTTTTGAACAAGTTCGGAATTATTTGGTATGTGAGTTGAAACAAATTGATGTATCTTTTTAATCTTTGGTTCGGATTGATTTTGGTATGAAACAAATTCAACAGGTTCTGGTTTGTTATCAAATAGAAGCAAATGTATTTTTTTTCCTTTTAGAAAATGGTTTGGAATTAAGCATACCGGTTCTATGTTAAATAGAACAACAGGTTTGGTTGTTTGGTTGTAGCACAGAGCAGCAACAAACTGAAGACGCGGTAAATATTATATAATATGCAAGCAACAAACTGAAGACGCGGTAAATATTATATAGTATGCAGAAAACTGAAGACGCGGTTGGGGAATCGGAAGACGCGGAGAGGCCACCCGCGACTTTTGCTCAATCCACCTAAAGACGCGCCGCAATAAGACGCGGTTGATACCCGCGTCTTTAGGCGAATATCACCGCGACTTAAGACACATTTCTGTACTAGTGACTTGACTACCTTTTGTGAAGTTTGATTATTTTATTTGTTGAAAGAAAAAAAAGGTTTGTTGATTGAGTTGTTGATGTTTTACCTTCCTGGGATTTTACAGGTTGACACTGCAAAAGCATGTCATCCATCAGATGCAGACTCATTCAAATTCAATTGATACGCATAGGCTTCGGCATATTAGCAGTAGTAATATATATATAGTGGAGAGCTCAAATGAGAAGAAAAAAGAAGAAATTTAAACCAATAGAAATCCTTTATATAATAAGTGTACTTAATGTTAAATAAATGATTAGTTTTTTTAACCCCCTAAACTAGTTAAATTAATGAAACTCATAATTCAATTTCAAAATATATATTCTTTCATAGCAATCCTAATTTACAATGAAGGATGATTTTGATATGTGTAGGACAAATGTAGGTTGAATTTCTATATGTGTAGGATTAACGTATGATAATCTCGATATATGTAGGATAAATGCGTGATAATTTAGATATATGTAGAATGAATTTTGATATGTGTAAGACAAAATTTGATAATGTGTAGGATAAAGTATTAATGACTAATTAATTAAAGAGATAACATTAATGTAATAAAAGTTAAAGTATTTAATGTGTCATTTCTTCTTTTTCTTCTCACGTTAACTTTCTTCTCATTTAAATCCAACAATCTTACATATCCAAACATATTATGTTTTACACAAAATGTGTGTCTTTCTAACTTCACAAATGGACTGACTTCTACACATGAGACCCACTACAAATGAATGGGTTTTTACACACCACTTTCTATGAAGAAAACTCACAAGACTAAAAACTAAGTTATTTAATCAATTGTTTCATCAACAAAGAAAAAAGTAGAAAGAAATATCAAAAACATAGGCGCATCACTTCTAATAAAATTAAACTATTAAATCTAGCCAAGAATGACCTTACAAGCTAGCTCGCAAAGAATGATTTTTGGGGAGATCATGCTGAGAAGTGGATAGGGATTTCTTAGGGTTTGAGTGATTTTTTGGGTTATCTCTCTCTCTCTCGAATTTGCTATTACAAGTGATTATGGGGTGATTCCAAGCTTCAAAGGCTAATCACAAGAACTCTAGGGTTAGAGAGCCCCCTACTGGGGTGGGGGGAATAGGATGGTTGAAGTGTTGGTGAAGCCCTCTATTTATAGACCTGATCAGCAGCCTAGGTACACCTGTGCTTATGTAAGCACGCTCGTGCTTGCCCCCTAGTAGCACAATCCTTTGTTCTCTTATGCAGATTCTGTCCCATACGGTTGGGGAATCATGCATGTGCCAGTATGACTACGCATGTGCGAGTATAAGCACGCCTCTGCTTAGCCACATGTTGAAACTGACTATCAGTTTGGCCAGGACTTGAATCTTCAGGGGTTTGTATTGATGTGGCAAGCTTGTGCTCATGCAAGCACAGTGCTTGGCCTTTGAGGATGGTTTCTTTGGTTGATGTTTGTTCCATGGCGGACTCTTGGGCCATTTATTTTATTCTCTTAGGGTCCTAAAACCTTGCATGTGGGAGACGAGATTGTATTTCTTTTTTGCTTTCGTACATTTGTCTCCTTGCATGTGAGAGACAAGATTACTTTTGCTTTTGTACATTTGTCTTCTAACAATAATTTTGTTCTTTGTTTTGTCCCATATGAGCTTGTAATTTAGACCGGGGACAAAAATGTGCATTTTACTTCTTTTTTTTTTTTTTGCACTTATTTTGCTTCAAGACATGTAAAAACTTGCAATTGTCAAATAGGAACCATTTAGGTGTATTTTCCTATGATAATAACGAGATCTTCCCAATTATTATTAGTGATAAATATGCAAATAAATCATGTGTAAATTGTGGCACATCAAATAACCCCACACTTAAACCTTTGCTTGTTCTCAAGCCAACTAACCCAAGGCAGTTGGTTGAAAAAATATGTAGGAATACTTAATGAATTGAGTTAATCCCACCATTAAGGATTCACACTTCATAAATATTTTTAGGGTTTTTGGATGAATCATGACATGCCTACTTAAACTTTCACTATGTTTAGTTTCACTTTTCTCACGATATTCTCTCACACATAGGTTAATTTTATTGGGGTAAAACACTCAAATTCTATACATGGCACACATAAATCATAGACTTGTATGCAAATCAAATCTTCACCAACTGATTTTGGTAAATTTGCATGAATCAATAGAGCCTAAATGGGTGTTAATGTAGTGAAAATAGGATAATGATGAGTAAGGAATTGCGAGACTATCATAACACACTTAGGTTGTGACTGTAGGTAATTAAGTATAATGTTTGTGTCGAACTCCTAGTCGTAAGTTTGTATATCTTCTCCAAGGAATTCATACTTAACTATCTTTTTTAATTAACCGTTCGGCGGGTTTTTGCCTAAAAGCATCCACTTGGACTAGTCTTGTAATTTGCTCTTATTGGATTGTTCTTCCAAAATCTTTTCTTCTTTGTTGCTTTCTTCGACTACCTATTCAAAAACAGTTTATTATTTTTTTACTTGTTGCCTTTTAGGATGAAGCATGAAACTTGATATTCTTCTAGATGCTAAAAACTTGATAACTTCCACTGTCGAGCTTTCAAACGTTGCTCAAAACTTTGGTGTTTTCATAAACTTTGTAAACATGCCCGTGCTTGCCCCCAATAGTATAGTCATTTGTCCTCTATTGCAGATTATGTCCCCTACGATTGGGGAAGCATGCTCGTGCCAGGATGAGCACCACCGTGCTTAGTCACGTATGACGTATCGTAACTAACTTTCAGTTTTGTGGGGTCTCGAATTTTGTGGGGTTTGTCTTGATGTGGCATGCCCGTGCTCATGCAAGCACGACCGTGCTTGGCCTTTGAGGATGGTTTATTAGTCGATTTTTGTTCTTTGGCGGATTATTAGGCCATATATTTTCTTCTCTTAGGGTCCCAATCGATTAAGCACCTTAAACTCGTGGGCTTACATGGTATAACATCATTACCACCGAAGAGCATCAACTAGCACTAAACCACCCCAAAGTTGGTTATAATCTCTGGACATGCCCCATTTCATACGTTAAACGATTCATATTCACACCCGAATCTGCAATCAATATCTCGGATTGGCTAAAAGGCACATCTCCATTCAACCAGAGTTGTAACATTACTTGGCTACATACTTCACCATTATCCAACTACGGGCCGCACCCTCATTTGGATACATACCACGTCGCTAGCGGGCCACCAGCCATATTTCTACTTGGGTACACACTGTGTAACACCCCGTTTTGTAGACAAAAATAGAAGTACGTGAAATTTATATTTCATAGTGTTGAACTAGTAAGATGGTGATTTGAAATATGAGATACTCGGACGTACTCGGACTAGTATAAGAGCCCGTTTAGTAATAAATAATAAAATATATTATATGATATATTTGAACCCTGTTCCATTTTTAATGAAATCTTATTAGTATAATCAGAATTTAGTAAAACGTTATAGTTTAAAGGTTATAAGGGAATAACAAGTGAAACAGCTGAATTATGTATTTTGTATGAATAATAGTGATCGGCCTCTTCTGAAAGAACATAGCATATGTTATGTTAGGACATAAATAAGAGTTTTGTTGAAATATACATTGGTCAATCATAAATATCAAATGATCAAGTATTTATATACAAAATGTTTTAATATTTTGCATGAGATTTATTTCAGGTTAAAACAAGTATTGGATTGGGCTCTAGTAGATTGGTAGATAAGTTGCAGTGGGCTAAAGGAGATTGATAGCTGGGCTCGAGATAAAGACAGAAGGTATTGGGCCTTGGTGAAGTCACCGGCCCAGAAGAGTTATAAAGTCCATGTCCATGTCATCGATCCGGAGGCTTATTTCGAGGTGTGTTTACAATCGTTGGATTAACAAGCACAAACATATAGCAGCCGTTGGATGTGTGCTTTCTCTTCACTTGATCAGCTGCCTATATAAAGGCTTTCTCTCGTTCATTCGAGGGTTAGTCTCTCTCAATAATAATAATAATAAGATCAGTCTCTTCTCTGTGTAATCTAGGGTTTGTATGAGTATAGTTCAGATTCATCTCGAATCTGTTCTTTGTAGTTTCTCAGTTACAATCTAGGTATAGTATTGTTTGAGAGTTTGAGAGATCTTTGTATTGTGTTCAGATTCTTTGATTTGTTTCAGGGTGTAAACTTTTTGGTTTGGGTTTTAATAATAATAATAATACAAGAGTTTATGCTTTGATATCATATGTTGACATGGTATCAGAGCCCTAGGTTCTATTATTAGGGTTCTTGATATTGGTTCACTGATCTCTGATTGGATCTGTGACCAGTGTGGATCTGGTGTTCGTGCTTTCCGCTGTATAGCCAGTGCTTGGATCTGGTGAAGCTGGATTACTGGCTTGGATCTTGGTTGGCATATTCTCTGTGCTCTCTGGTGATCAACCCTTGAAGGTTGACACTACGAGTTGTTTGGAAACCCTAACTTGGGTGCTTTTTGGTGAGATCGTTCCATACTTGTTTTTTGTTCTTTAGAGTTTGTTCTAAGGAGTCATTGCCAGGACTGAGTTCCTGTTTAGCTTTAAGGTCGGTTTAGATTTAGAGGCTCCCTCGTGAGGACTTGGGTCGGTACCCTTGAGGAACCGGCTATCTGGATCACCAGCGACGCTTCGCCTGTTTAGGGTTTAGTGATAATTGTTGTTTTGTGAGGTGTTCTGATATTAGCTAACTGTGTGCTATTGTTTGATTGATTAAATAAGTGAGTGTGTACAGTGTGTGCTGATTGATTGCTAATTGTGTGATTAATTGCATCTGTTTGTGGTTACTAGTGTGATTTCTTGATTAAGTCCCTGTAATACTTCATTATGGGGGATAATCAAGGAAATGGATCTAATCCAGGAGGTCCTAATGTGATAACTGATGGTGCTGTAAATGAAACTTTAATTAGTAAATTGGATGTTAGTAATCCTTTGTATTTACATGCATCTGATTCTAGTAATCTCACTATTACTTCAATTAAACTAAAGGGATCTGAAAACTATTTTGTTTGGGCTAATAGTCTTACTCTTGCATTACAAGTTAAAAATAAATGGGGTTTTATAGATAAAACTTGTTTAAAATCTGAAACTGATCTTGTGCTTGCTAGACAGTGGGATAGGTGTAATTCAATAGTAATGACTTGGATATTAAATTCTATAAGTGAAGATTTATATATGGGACATGTCTTTTCTAAACTAGCCAGTGATGTATGGGCTGAATTAAAAGAGACTTATGACAAAGTAGATGGGTCTGTAGTTTTTGATCTTTATCAAAAAATAAACTCATTTAACCAAAATGGAATGACTGTGTCTGAATACTATCATAAACTGAATATTATGTGGAAACAGTTAGATCAAATCTTGCAACTGCCTGCTTGTACTTGTAATGCTGCTAGGGAATTCAATAATTTAGGTAGCATGATAAAATTAATGCAGTTTTTGATGGGATTGGACAGTGTGTATCAAAGTGTTAGGACTAATTTGTTAATCAAAGATACTCTGCCAACTGTAAAAGAAGCTTTTGCTATAGTTTCTAGGGAAGAATCCCATAGAAACTCTAGCAGTAGTGTTAAAAAAGGACAAACAATGAGTTTTTTGTCTAAATCAAATCAGTCTGGTGAGTTTTCAAAAAGGATAACAAAAAACTATAATCCTAGTCTTAAGTGTACACACTGCAACAAGGTGGGGCATTCAATCGACAAGTGTTTTGAATTGATTGGATACCCACCTTGGGCCAAACCTAGAGGAACTTCAGGTAAGAAGGGTACTGCTAATAATGTTGCTGTAGATAAAACTGATGTTCCAATTTCTACCTTGACTAGTGATCAGTTGTCTAGGTTGTTGAGTTTAATTTCAGACAAGTCTGTTGATGCCCCTCAGAGCCACAATGTCTCAGGTAGTCTATTTTCTGGTAGTATATTCTCTCCTTTTTGTGCAAATGTGTGTGCTAAACCCATTTTCTGTTTTAATGTGGGAAAGAATAAACTTAGGATAGGGTGGATCATAGACTCTGGGGCAAGTCAGCATATGGTTACTAGTGAACACAGTTTAACTGATTATATTGATGTTTCTGATTTAAATATTTAGGTTAAACATCCTAATGGTACAAGTGCCTTAGTTACTAAAATTGGGTCCTTGAAATTAAATGACAAAGTGACTCTGCATGATGTGTTTGTGGTTCCTGATTATTGTGTGAACCTCATTTCTGTGCATAAATTAGTTAAGGATAATCACTTGTATGTTGGATTTGATGAGCATAGTTGTTATATTCAGGACTTATCAACCAAGAATGTCCTGGTGACTGGTAGTCAGTTAGAAGGTCTTTACTTTTGTGGTGGATCTTTTGTTAGTAATAAGGTAGGTCTTACTAGTAAAGATTATGAGCTATGGCATGGTAGACTTGGCCATCCTTCAGATATTGTTTTACAAAAACTGGAGGATGTTATAGGTGCCAAGATAACAAAAAGGGAAGAATTACCTTGTGATGTATGCCATAAGGCTAAACAACACAGGGAACCTTTCCCTTTAAGTGACCATAAGACCTCTAACTTAGGTGATTTAATTCATCTTGATGTTTGGGGGCCTAATAGGGTCCAAAGTAGAGAAGGGTGCAAATACTTTCTCACAATTGTTGATGATCATTCTAGGGCTGTGTGGGTGTGCTTGATGAAAAGCAAAAGTGAGGTTTTTGAACATGTTCAAAACTTTATAAATATATTAAAAACTCAGTTTGCAAAAATTGTTAAGTGTTTTAGAAGTGACAATGGACTAGAGTTTGTCAATAGTCAAATGTCTAATTTGTGTAAAACACTAGGAATTATTCATCAAACAACTTGTGCATATACCCCACAGCAGAATGGGATAGTTGAGAGAAAGCATAGGCATCTCTTGAATGTTACCAGGTCATTGTTATTTCAAAGTAATTTGCCTGTTAAGTTTTGGAGTGATTGTGTGTTAACTGCTGCTTATCTCATTAATAGGACCCCTTCATCTGTGCTGAATGGAAAAACACCCTATGAACTAATATATGGTTTTAAGCCCTTCCTAGGTCATTTAAAACTGTTTGGGTGTCTCTGTTTTGCCACTATTTTAAATGAATCAGATAAGTTGAATCCAAAAGCTGAAAAATGTGTTTTAATTGGTTACTCTAATGAAAAAAAGGGTTATAGAGTTTATAGTTTAGAAACCAAAAACATCTCTTATTCAAGAGATGTCAAGTTTTATGAAACTATATTTCCATTTAAGGACAAAACAGTTTTTGATAAATTTGATGATAACATTCTGCAAGAAATTAATTCTTTAAATTTTTTTAACTATTTTGAAACTGAGACACCTAATCAGGAAGAGGTGCCCAATGATGAGGGAAGGGGTTCAGGTAAGAGTGACTTAGAGACACATGGGTCTCAGCAGTCTCTTACTGATCATCAGAATCTGAATGAACAGTCAAGTTCTCAGATTAATGGTGACAACAGTAATGAAGACAGGGCTGGGCATGTGACACCTAGTGGAGAAAACAACAGTGAATCTGAGGGCAATGACCTAAACACTCAAACCATTAGGAAAAGTTCTAGGAGTACAGTTTTTCCTAGGAGGCTAGATGACTTTATAATTGAAGGAAAAGTCAAGTATGGTATTGAAAAAAGTGTTAACTATTCAAACCTGTCTTGTGAAAATAAAGTGTTTTCTAGTGTCCTTAACAAGAGTCAGGAGCCTAGAAACTTTAATGAGGCTTCTTGTGATCCAAATTGGATTAAGGCCATGAATGATGAAATAGAGGCCTTGAATAGGAATAATACTTGGTCCCTTGTTGACTTACCAAAAGGTAGGAGTCTTGTGGGATGTAAATGGATTTATAAAATAAAATATAAATCAAATGGTGAAATAGATAGGTTTAAGGCTAGGTTGGTAGCCAAAGGTTATAGTCAAAAACAGGGGATAGACTTTGATGAAACTTTTTCCCCTGTGGTTAAATTTGTTACTGTTAAGTGTGTCATGTCCATTGCTGTTCAAAACAGCTGGAAATTGTTTCAGTTAGATGTTAATAATGCCTTCTTATATGGAGACTTATATGAGGATGTATATATGTCTTTACCAGAGGGTTATTATTCAGAACATGAAACCAAAGTGTGTAAATTAAACAAGTCCTTATATGGTCTTAAACAGGCACCAAGGATGTGGAATGAAAAGCTTGTTGGTGTGTTGAGTGATCTAGGATTTGTTCAAAGCAAGTGTGACTATTCTTTGTTTGTTAAGGTTACTGAAACAGTTATAGTAATCCTACTTGTGTATGTGGATGATATAGTTTTAACTGGTAATTGTGTTAATGAATTGAATAGTGTCAAGTCATGTTTAAGAGACAAGTTTCTTATCAAGGATTTAGGTGAACTTAAGTACTTCTTAGGCATAGAAGTAGTGTCTCAAAATGACACTATATCTTTGTCTCAAAGAAAGTACTGTATGGACTTATTGACTGAGTATGGCATGCTAGGATGCAAACCAGTCAACAATCCTATGGAGCCTAATCATACTTTAACATCTATATGTGCTGAGAATCCTACTGTGTTAACTAATATTACTGGTTATCAACAGTTAGTAGGTAAATTGATATATCTGTCACATACAAGACCAGATATATCATATGCTGTACACTTCCTGAGTCAGTACATGCATAAGCCTACAAAAGGACATCTGAAAATAGCACTAAGGTTGTTAAGATATTTGAAAAAGGCTCCTGGGAAAGGAGTCTGTTTTAGAAAAAGTTCATCTCTTGATCTCACAGCCTATTCAGACTCTGATTGGGCTAAGTGTGTTGATACTAGGAAATCAGTGACTGGTTTTTGTATATTTCTTGGAAATAATCTTATTTCCTGGAAAAGTAAAAAACAGTCCACGATTGCTAGATCATCAGCTGAAGCTGAGTATAGAGCTATGTGCTCTACTGCATGTGAAGTAATCTGGTTGATTAATATTTTCAAAGAATTGCAAATAGAGGTTAAAGTTCCCGTTCCTATGTTTTGTGATAATAATGCAGCAATATCTATTGCTGCGAATCCTGTATTTTTCGATAAAACAAAACATTTTGAAATAGATCTGTTCTTTTTAAGAGATTTGATTTCTAAAGGTTGTATTAAAACAGTTAAGGTTTGTTCAGAAAAACAAGTTGCTGACATTATGACCAAAAGTCTTGGTGTTGGGCAACATGATGAACTCTGTAACATGCTGGGTATGTTTGACCCATTTGGGCATACTTAGATATGCAAGAGTTGTGGTCATTTGGATATTTAGATTGAGGAGGGGTGTTGAAATATACATTGGTCAATCATAAATATCAAATGATCAAGTATTTATATACAAAATGTTTTAATATTTTGCATGAGATTTATTTCAGGTTAAAACAAGTATTGGATTGGGCTCTAGTAGATTGGTAGATAAGTTGCAGTGGGCTAAAGGAGATTGATAGCTGGGCTCGAGATAAAGACAGAAGGTATTGGGCCTTGGTGAAGTCACCGGCCCAGAAGAGTTATAAAGTCCATGTCCATGTCATCGATCCGGAGGCTTATTTCGAGGTGTGTTTACAATCGTTGGATTAACAAGCACAAACATATAGCAGCCGTTGGATGTGTGCTTTCTCTTCACTTGATCAGCTGCCTATATAAAGGCTTTCTCTCGTTCATTCGAGGGTTAGTCTCTCTCAATAATAATAATAATAAGATCAGTCTCTTCTCTGTGTAATCTAGGGTTTGTATGAGTATAGTTCAGATTCATCTCGAATCTGTTCTTTGTAGTTTCTCAGTTACAATCTAGGTATAGTATTGTTTGAGAGTTTGAGAGATCTTTGTATTGTGTTCAGATTCTTTGATTTGTTTCAGGGTGTAAACTTTTTGGTTTGGGTTTTAATAATAATAATACAAGAGTTTATGCTTTGATATCATATTTTGACAAGTTTTAATAGTTATTTTGCTCATTCAAATTAAGTACAACTTTCGTTATTAGTGGTCATTACAAAACGCTAGGTGTGACACTCTACACCAATTGACCGAAAACAATATTAAGGTATATTCTTGTTTAAATTATGTCTAGTTAGTTAGTATTATTATGTTTAGGTATTAGGTTATTGTCAGAGGTGAGTATTGGGTAGCCTAATCTTAGTTAGGCATGGACTGATCACCCATGCTTAAACAAGGTAGCGTTAACCAATATCCAACTATGATAATAATTAGTTAGGCGTACCATTAACTAACCTAGGATTATGTAATTGTGTCAGGACCTTGAGATATTGCCTGGTTATATTAGCAAGTGTTGAGCAACTGTTAAACATCGTTGAACAGGTGAGTCATCATACTCGTCTTTTAAAACTGTGATAGTATACTCGTCCAAACTGGTAATAAATTAGAATGCTTGCAATATGCATATGTTGGTAGGGGTATATGGGATCCCACTATGCTTAATAGGGGGTGTCACTCTGGAAAGGGTAATAAAGGGTTGTACCCATAGGCACTTCGTGCTTATAAGGTCCAGCGACATACACCCATACCTATGTGACGACCGTAGGGGGCACAGCCGGAAGACCGATATGTCCATTGTACGGTGGTTTGTGACAAGTCAAACATGGCTTATAATGTCCAGCGAGGCCCAACCTGACTATAATGGGTCATAAGCCCATATTGTGTATGCATATAATGTGAATTGTTGGATGTCTTTATAAAAATTGTATAGTATGAGCTCACCAGCATAGCTGACGTCATTTTGAGTATACTTATCTCAGGTGAACCGTGGGGAACGCTCTAGGAAGTACTTGGATGTAGTGAAGCCTACAAGACCAAGAAGTTTTTAAGTTAGGAGTTGTAACCAAATGATGTCTTGTACTTAAATATCATAAGTTTAATAAAAGTTCAGTTTGCTTCCGCTGTAAGTTGTATCAATTGTGCATTATCACACGGATTACAGGTAAGGTGTTACACACTGCATCTCTATTGGTCTATGAGACAAATCTTTATTTGCCCATGTGCCATGATACATGGAATATTAAGGTTGGGTACCTCAAAATACACCATTTAGATTTTGGATACATGCCCAATTAGCTATACGCCACATGTCTATTCGACCACGGGACACATTTATATAAGACATGCTACGATGCTCCTTAGATATGAAACCATGGATCCGTAACAACATAGACCCATGCTACGAATCATTTCCAAAGATAAGCATGTAAGAAGTGACACGCGTTGCATGGTTCAGGTACGCATTAATATATGCTTCGTATCATCTCCACTTTCATAACATTCTTGAGGCACATCAAACAATCTCGGATGAAAGTACCACATAGATAGAGTACACATATTGTTAAAACCAAGTGTAGTTTAGATGCAACACCTCAAGATAATAATGTTATGATAAGGAAACCCTAACAAATATTAAGGGATTTCGAAACTCAACAAGTGGTCCGGGTAAATAGTGATAAATGCTCTGGATCACTGCCAACCTCTTAACAAAAATGAGGGTTTTTGATGTCGCGTTAAATAACTAAAGGTGCACCGGAACCATGTTACCCCTTCAAGGGGAAGACACTGATAAAAATACCTCGAAACAATGTGGTCACTAACCCTGCCTCACATCCATGATCTACAATCCAAATCATGTAAAAACGCAATGCGTTGGATTATAAGCACGCACGATGCTTCAAAAGGCCTTTAATTTAAAGCAAAACGTTCTTTGACACGACTCGTGCCCATGATTTGGCAAGTATGGAAAATTGCCAATGAAACATGTACAATACGTACAACACTAGCTCAAAAGGCTATCATAACATGGTTAATCCAGAAAGCATGGATGCACGTTATGGGACACTTGTATGCCGGTTATAATTATTAGTATGATTTGACTAATCACCAATTCTGAATAATAGCTAACTCTTCTTATCTTGATATCTCATAAAGATTCGGCCTACATGCTAAATACTTGAAAAGGATCTACAATAAATTTACGGTGTTCTTGATACTCTAGGGATATGATGTGAATTAGCTTAGAAAAATGCTAACGGATCATCTCCAATCAATGGGGGTACGAATACTTTTAAAAGGGCGTCGCTACATAGCCAGGTGTTCCTTAAGTTAAAATATATTTGATTATATTTCGTGGTCCATACCAGGCGTAACAAAGGCTACATATCATCTCCAATAGTAAGCCTGATCATCATGCGTTTATAGGGCGCACGATGAATATAGGAGTTCCTTAACCGATGAGCAATGTATTTTCTCAATAACCTGAAACAACATTGATACAAGCTACGGACAACCTCCGATAAACTTGAGTAAGCTCAAGTTGAGTTATGTCTCACCCAACTCAACGATCACATATGGACTACCGCTCATGATTGCATCGAGTCTAACATGATACAACTAACATTGCGTCATGATAAAGAAAGAAAAGTCGGAAGGTAATAAACGATAAATACCAACTCAACGTAGCTTATGTTACACATACAGATTGACGAAAAACTCGAGGGTTCGTAATACTCGTCTTATATCTTTGTAAGGACCCACCATTTTTAAGTCTGATACTCATTTTTGAACATAAGCACCAGACTTAGGGTACTTGAGGTAAGATCCGAAACGGACCTTTGGACTTGGGGAATTTGTTATGCTTACAATATTAATATTTCTTGGTTGTCTTGTACTAACCCAGTGGCGAGGTTTAGCGCTTTGTAACTAGTTCTACGCCTACTGGACCAGAGACTTGTATAGAAAACCCCTTACTGGGCCTGATCCACTAAGGTTAAGGGTCCAATGGAAGGTCCTTACCTAAATTAAGGGTATGAGATGAGTACCGCATTTTTTTGTAACTGAAATAGGAGAACTCTCCCCTCTGGTATCTCTCTAGTCCCAGTTTTCTCTCTTACGATTACGGATCTAGATAAGTGTAACCAAATGTCGATAATCTATTAGTCTAGTTGCACCATTTGTTATCCCCACAAAGTGATGCGGGTTCGAGTTTTACAAAGTTGACAATAGATGGATTTTAAGTGTAGATTTTAGCGGGGTATGTTTACGATAAAAAAAGTGTAATAAAAATTATACTGGTTGAATGATCTAAATCTATAATCTGAAACAAATTTCTACTCATTAGCCAAATATAGAAGTCTTAACAATTTTGAATACGTATTTATATCTTAAATATGAGTGTTATAGTTTGGACTGTTGTTTTGAGACAGTATTATATGTTTATAGTCTGTATTATAACCGGTTGAATAAGAATAGTGATTAAAATGATCGATACCTATGAAAACTCAACTAATTAATGATCAATTATGTTTTAGAAAATAAAATAGTGGCTTTTATACACTCTCATAATGGATTTTCATCATAAGGCCGGATTTGTTTAGTGGGACGATCACGTGAGTGGTTTGGACTGTTTAGTCTTGTTAAGACATGACAATCGGTACAAATCAAACAATTTTTCAAGTGTTTAATCTTGTTGAGACATGACAACCAAGAGCCTCTATGATGCGGCGGAGTACAAATCACTGCACAAACTCCCCAACCCCCAATTTCATCATTACCATCACAACCCCAATCCTTATAAAACCTATTAAAGGTGAACACTATGTATATTCATGCACACTCTTCTATGAAGTATTTGGTGCACATTACACACCTGCACACATCCACAACTCACGTACACACACGCACGCTTTAATATACATAATACACATACGGTGATATAAATCTCATTTGATAAAAAAAAACAGGAATATAAATTTATATAATCCCAACTATCGCCTATTGACAGTCATCAGTCCCACATTAACAACCACTGCTCTCGGTCCCACCATCTAACATATTTTCTACCAACGGACCTTGACTCATTGAGTCCTAACTCCATTACCGTATGATGGCGTGGATGCTATTGTGGAAAAAATTGGCAACTACCACCACCACAAATTGATTGCAGGTCCTCAAACGAGTTTAATTTCCATAAGTTTCTACTTGATCTGAATGAAACCACGAAAGTGTAGAGCTTGATTGCAGGTCCTCGAACGTAGGTACGTTCCTGGATTCAAAACTCAATCGTAATTCTACCTAGGTCCCTTTCTTTCGTCGTTGCTACTCTGATCTAATTTGCTTCCTCAGATCCGCCAGACACCCAATCACACACTTTCCAAGCTGCATGTTTCAATCAACCTAATTTTGGTTTTAAATATGAAACAGTTACGAGAGGATTTAGATTTTACATGTGCGATGGTAATGGTGGTGGGGGTTTGCAGGTTCTAGGCTTTATAGGTGCAGTGGTGATGGTGGGGGCTGCTATAGTGGTGGTGGTGGTGGTGGTGTAGTGGTAGTGACTAGTGAGGGAGGGGATAGAAGGAAGATGGTGGTGGCTACCAAATGTTATTTCTTTCCACATCAACATATCATCCATACTATCATACACTAACGAAGTTAGGAATCAGTTAGTTATAGTCCGTTTGGGGGTATATGGTAAAAGGTGGAACCGCCATCAATGATTTTTAAAGTGAGACTGATGGCAGCGAATAGCTAGGATAATTTAATCCAATATTCCTAAAATTTATTATATAGATATATAATGTATTAAATATTATAAAACTTAAGAGAAGTTTATTAAAAACTAGGAGAAGTATGGTAAATTAGAAACTATTGTATAGAACACTTGTACCGTATGCTCTAAAATGTAGAGTAAATTATAAGTCAACCCTCAAATGAATTTTATAGTAGTATAGATTTAGTAAGTTCAAAGTAGAAGGGTGAAAATTTCACCTATTCTATAAAGTGTTATTCTTCTATACTATAATATTTTAGGGTGGGTGGACCGCTACACCGTACTTCACTGAATTACACTGATTTTCCACCAATACTGAATTGTCACATTACTTCACTGAAACATAAATTTGGAGGCAACACCATGCTTATGTGCCTTGGTTGATCCACATCTCAGGGTCAGACTCCGATAAGCACATTGAACTATCCATGTGTAGACCGACCCTATCATCTCCACCCCGTAGGAACTACGAGATTACCCCAAGGACGCCTTCGGCATCCAGGGGTCACGGACCGACCATAAAACCCTGTTCAATAAGTGGAACGCATTAGCTGTCCGCTCTCAGATTGGGCAGTAAGGATCGGAGAAGGGCAATCACTCATTCTTAAAACCAGCGTTCTTAAGGCCAAAGAGTCGGTGGGGGGAAAGCTCTCCATTCTTGGTTCTCCTGTAGCTGGATCCTCCGGAACCACAAGAATCCTTAGTTAGAATTAGAATGCGGTTCCAACTCAGCACCTTTTGAGTGAGATTTGGAGAAGAGTTGCTCTTTGGAGAGCACAATACGATGAAAGTTGTAAGCTGTGTTGGGGGGTGGGGGGGGGGAAGTTATTGTCTATCGTTGGCCTCTATGCATGTTAGAATCAGTCGGGGGACCTGAGAGGCGGTGGTTTACCCTGCGGTGGATGTCAGCGGTTCGAATATAATTATAGCATATATACATGTACAACTCCAAACTACTGGTTTTAAAACTATAATCTATACATCTAATAAAACAAAGTCTATGAGGACACTTGGCACTCCCATATTGTGCCATGTGTCCTCTTCTTAGAATTTATAAAATTTTTCTTTTTTAAAAAATAAAAAATAGAGTAATAATACATAAATATGGTCAAAATTGGTCAATTAATACTTTCCTAATATCATTAATCATATTAATTAGTTTACTTTTTTTATTTTTTTATTGTTCTCCAAATTCATTCCCGTGACTTTTTTTATTCAACCCACCCACTTTATTTCTTAAGCTTCTTCCATACTCTTCTTCCATACATAACCTTTAAACTTCACAAACCCTAAACTCTTCTTCAATACATAACCTTCATTCCCGTGACTTTTTTTTTTATTTTCTCCTTGCTCGAATCAGACCATCCAAAACTGTGTTCTTCATCTCCTCTCCAAGGTGTTTTCTCTTCCATTTTTATGCCAAGTTAATCGTTCTTCATCTCTCTCTTTTTCTCTGTTTTTTTCATGTTTTTTTATGATATGATTCTATATTAATGTTTGTTTGTCGATTAACATATTTTGTGTCTCTGTTTTCATTGATTTTAATGATTCAACTTTGATTACTTGATTTTTTGTGTATTATTGTTTAGGTTTACTAATTTTTTAGTTTTAGGGTTCATGTTTTAGGGTTCGTGAGCGATTATTGTTTAATGATTTACCTTGAATGTTGATGTATTCTTTGTTGTTGATTATGTTTAGTAAATCTTTAGATTTAGGTTTTCTTTGTTTTCTTTTTCTATTTTTTTATAATCTAATATCATTTTTGGGATGCAGACCTGTCATAGAAGTGCGAAATGGATTGACATTTTTAGACTTGATTGTCATCCAAATTGAGGTAAAATTCAATTAATTAGAAACATGACGTGTACGTTCATACACGATATTCTAAGCTTGTGATCTTTGCTGGACATCTAATTTTTTACTTTCTTTGCAGTCACTCATAATGTCTTATTTTGCATATTATTTGTATCCACATCTTGATATATTGTTAACTGTCATCTAATTTGTTCTGTGAATGATGTCCTGAACCAGAAATATTATTTCACGTGCATCGCCATCAGCTTTAAATCTTTAATTGGTCGCGCGTTTCTTTGATTGGTCGAGTAGCAAAGTCGTCGTGAATGCAAGTTTTTTACTGCCGTAAAATGGGGTTGTTAAAGCCACGTGTAAACATCTCAAAGGGTGTTGCAAACAGCCTTGAGATCGAAAGCCTTGCTCGATTCGCTATTGATGAACACAACAAGAAGCAGGTATTCTTTTTAAATATTTATTAGCTTTTGCTGATTTTTCCCATAGGTTATTGTTACAGAAAGGGCTGGGCATGCTTTTGATACTATGGTTTCTATTACAGACCTTAATTTGTATGATGGAATTATTGCTGTTGTGCGTATATTGTCTTTTGAAACAATAGTATGGTGTAAGAATTAAGGTATCAAAGATCTTTTGAATGTGTTAGTTATCTATGTGATATTCAGATGTCAAGGTACATGTACATATATAGAGAAAGATTAAGGTACAAAAGATTAAGTTGTTGTTATTAAATTTTAAATCTACAGGAACAAGCTAATAAGAATGCAGCTTCATTATCTTTATGAGTTTGTAGTGTCTTTGGTTTTGAGGTAAGTTGATCAAGTTATAAAGCTTTCATTTAGATGTCACAAGTTATAAACTGAAAAATTAGACAGGAGATAATTGTAAGGCAATACCATTTTTATAGAACGGGTCAAGGTCGTGTTAGTATACAAGTCAATGTTACCCTTTTTAGTAAACGGTATTTTAACATTTTGTAAATAAATTTCTAATGTGAAATGCCTGAACGAGATGTTGTGAGTTGGAGTTCTATGATTTCCGGGTATTTTTATAATGGGTTTGGGTATCATGCACTTGGTGTGTTTAGTAAAATGGATGTGGCTGGAGTGAGGCCGAGTGGGTGCACGTATTCGATTGTTTTGTCGTTGGTTCATTCGGTTTGTTATGGTATGGAAATTCATGGTAATATGATAACGAAAGGTGTGGCGTTGTCTTCGGTTATTGTTGGGAATTCTTTGATTGATATGTATTGTAAGTATGGGTTTGTGGATTATGCTTTTGGTGTGTTTCTTGATATGAAGGAAAGAGATGTTATTTCATGGAATTCGATGATTGCAGGCTACAGTAAATCTGGTCACAAAGAAACGGCTTATAATTTGTTCTGTATGATGAGATCAGAAAATTATTCACCTGATGCATTTACAATATCATCAGTATTGACCACGTGTTCTGGCGTTCAAGATTTAGCAAAGGGTAAACAAAAGATTCAGTATCCGTTTGCATCCATTGTTATGTTATTTTGTTTATTTTTGTTAGCGTTTGATGTACATTGTTGGCGTTTCATTGTTTGTTGACTTTTTAGCACTAATTTTACAAATCTATGCGCATTAAAAGGTTTGTGCTGATCATATTGTTTACATTTTTTATTTGTGTCTAGGTAGAAAACCCAAAGGCTGATCTTATACAATTTTATTTTCATTGTTGTTGTTTAGGAGTGATTAGGTGTGGTTATATAATATTACTTTTAATAAAGGATCTTTATATGATTACTAATGAAGATGAATGCCGACTGCATCCAATGTGTTTATTTCTTGATCATTCTTTATCACTTAATCATTTCCATTTTGTTCATAAATTAGGGTTCCTAATCATCTTGTGTATTAAAAGTGGATGTGTATAGACTTGAGATCTCAATCAGTACTTTGTGGTGTATATGGGTTCTTCATTTTGATGTGCATACGATTTAGAGCTTTTAATCGCCTTCGATGTATACGATTGAGGGATTTTGTTTTTAGTTAAATTAAAGGTTTTTTTACCTTTTATTTTCATCGATTGCTATGTTCACTTGTACAAGATACCTTTGTTTTTGTTGGTCTCTAAGTTATGTGTATTTCAGATTAAATTTACAATGATATTGATTCCAGGCAACTTCGTCTTCGTTAGTGCTTTTAGCAACCTCTATTGATGAAAGAATTAGTATGCTTCTTTTTATTATAAAAAAAAACTAATTTACAATCCCTTCAATCTTAGACATATATGTTTTTGTTAGTGCTTTTAGCAACCTCTATTGATAAAAGAATTAGTATGCTTCTTTTTATTATATTTTGTGGTCCTTGGTTTTTTCTTTTGTTTTTCACATACCTTTCCGGACTGTGCCGTATGTTATGAACAGGTTTCTTTTGTCTAAAAATATACACAACACTGATGTTACAATAACGACAAGTCAAGGTCAATTTTGGTTGGTCCGCTTAGAATTGAATGAGGATGTTTTTTGTTTTACTATTGGATGGTCTAATGTTGTTCATGATTTGTCGTTTGCCATCTTCTATATTATTTTTAACTATGTTAGTCAAAAGACTTTCATGATAAAAGTATTACAATCATTCTCCATCTGGCCAAGTAGATGTCTCTTTTTGCAAGATGATCGAGCACGAATTAACAACACCAATGGTAATATTAACAACTATCATTTGTTTTTCACTTATACTGTTTGTACAGTAAGATAATATTAACAGTTATGTTGTTTTACAAACCTTTGTTTCAGGTTCTACCATACTCTTTCAGTGACATACAAGCTGTCTAAGAGAAAAACTGACGACACCTTGCAGTCTTTGCACATGGTTCTTTTCAGCAAAAGAGCAAAGGTGAGAAGTCTTGGTGATGAAAAATTGATACATTTGCGATCTTTATTCTATAATTTTTGATTTGTTGATTGTGATGCATTTGCTTGCAGCTGAACATGGTGAAAAGAATATTGGCATGTTTTATGGATTTATCTAGGCTGATGATGAGGTGATATTCCTTTATTCACTTATGTGTTTGATTATTCTTTTCTTACTTTTCAATTATGTACTTAAAAATGTGTTGTTTGATTCACGTGAAAAGCAAAAGTTAAAGATAAAAAGAGATTGACAAATTCACCAAAGAAAAGTTGTTTTGAGTTTTGTAATAATTTAATTCTTCAAATTCACAAGTTGCATCTTAAAAAGGTAAGCATTCATTTAGTCATCAATAATCATATACACTCTGGCATAATGTTATTATCACTAAGTCTTTGCTTGTATATTTTCAGGAAGAAGTTTCATTGAAGTTATTAGAGTTTCTACGATCTCCACATGCTACAACTGAAGTCCTGCTTGCTGAAAAAGAACAAGTATGTTTACTTCTCAAAATGTTAATATATCCTTCCACAATATCCATAACAATGTGAGCTTAGTATGTCTTTTCATTTCTCAAATGTTGCAGTCTGTAATAATTTGATTATAACCCTTATGCTTCTATTAGGAAAGGTCTTTTAGTGTTTGGATTTATAAACATTATTCTGTTGTCATTATAAACAATATATTTATATTTTTTGGTTTTTTATTTGTAATTTTAGTTGCCTCTCTAGAGGTAATGTGAAATGGGTCAAGCGGGTCAAGAAGTGGAACCCACACACAATGTTTATTTACTACATTCAGTGGTTGGCCGCCCAAGTTTCCTTTGGGAGACTTGGGGTTCGATCCCCACAAGCTTCATTTGGGGGACGACCCAATGATGGATAGTTCCTATCGAGGCATGGTTCGATCCTGAGGGCAATCCGGTTTTACCCGACTATTACCCCAGCGAGTTTCTCGTGTGGGGGTAGTATGGTTTCCGGGCGAAGGTCAGTTTGCGCGGTGGCTGGGGCCCGAAAGAATATCGCGTTCGTGGGCGGAGCTGAGGGTAATCGTCTTTGACAAAACCCGATGACCAATTCGGTCAGTACATATAAAGTCACCCTTCAAAAAAAATGATTAATTGAAAATGATACTAATATGAATAGATAATGGTCGATGGCAAACTCGAGTTGATACTATCAGGTTTGTATATGCATTAGATGGAGATGTGTCGGATAGAGCACCCCTCCTCTTGAAAGTGTTTGGTTAATTGTAAAATAATAAAAAATACCCTTATGTAAAGAGATTGTTAATATGTGCTCAAAGGTCACTGTTTGCATTTCCTAAAATAATTGAGCAGGCATTCAATATATCAACCAAAGTCATGAACTATAGGTTGCGGGTTTAAGTCTGGGTGCACACATGAATGGGTGTCTATGTGTATTAACCTAATAATAAGAAGTAAATTAGACAATACTTTTATAGCGTTCTATGATTAGGAATGCATCTATCATTATGAAGATGTATATTATTTTTACTCGGCAAGTAACAATTATAGTTTGTTATATCAGGATACAAAACCCTTGGCTGGTTACAAAAGTTTAAGGTCAAGATTGTCAAAATAGAGGGACTGCATTCGTCTTGGGGTATATTCCTCAAATTAAGTGTTGAAGGTGGCAAATAAATGGGTCGGTGGATTGGATAATGGGTCAAAGCATGTAGTTTCTATGTGCAGACAAAACGGGTTGGTGGGGTTGGATAATGGGTCAAAGCATGTAATCTCCATGTGCAGATAAAATGGGTTCGTCAGGTTGGTAATAGAGATAGTACACGATAATAAAACGCTATTTTTTATCATTGGATATTTAAATTCAAGAGCTTAATTTTTAGGGGATGTTTATACATTTGATTCCTCTGTTATGCGTGCAATTCTATTAGATTTTATTCAGAATGCAACTCACAGGTTATGTAAGTTTGTATGCAACAAATTTGTTATTTTTTCATGGTCTATTAGAGCTCTTAACTTGATGAAAGGAATTTTCCAACACTTTTACATTATATACATTGGAAATAGGTTAATAAGGTCAAGTTTTATCCATAAGTAGAGTGTCAGTATGAGTTTAGCATGTCAAGATAAGTAGAGTGTTAGTATTGACATTTTATTACTAATCGATGTTTGGTAACGTCTCAATTCTAAAAGTGGTATATCCATTCATGCCTAAAAGTGATGGCAAGATTCTATTAGTGAAGAAAATCATGTTTTGAAATAATAGTCAATGGATTTACTTATATCTGGTAGATGTTTTCCTTTGGTGAAGAGTAAAAGAATCTTCCAAACAATAATATTAAAGAAAACACTATTAAACAAACGTTGGTTGTTTTAAAAATAAAAGAAGATTAAATTTAATTGTCAGATCTATCTATCTATACTCAGTGGCGGATCTAGAAACATCTTTCAATAGTAACGTTTTTCATTTTTTTCATTTTAGTAGTAACGTTTTCCAAATTTCATAAAAAAAATCAAATTTTCCACTACGCGCGCGAATTTGAGCCCAACGTCCGCCATGACTATCAATAAAAGCCAACGACAGTCTCTATCGAAGGTTGGATTGTATTTAAGAGACCATGTATTCTCACATGGCCAGCTTTATGTCGCATTGTCAAGAGTTAAAAGCAGGGCAGGTGTGAAGTTACTTTAATTATACTTGATGCTGATGGGAATGTCAAGACTAAAACAAAAAATGTGGTGTATAAAGAAATATTTAGTGATATTTGAATAAAATGTGTATTGGTTTCTTTTAAATTTTAATAAAATATTTCTACTATATTTTTTTATACGTTTTACCGCTCAAAATAATTGTACGTTGATGAATCGCGTGTTAACGCGGGCAAATATCTAGTTTTAGAATATAACAAAGAGACCAATATAACGTGTTTTTCTAAACCGTTGTTGAAAATGTTATAGTTCTAAGCCTTCCAAATGAACCAAAGAGTCGTCACAAAAATAGTTTGTATTAAGTTCTTTAACGGTTCATTCACATTTACTTGTTTAGACACCTTGGGAGATCAAGAATTTCCAACACCAAGCTGCCACTTTGAAGCCGTGATCCTGCACCAATTTTGAATGTGATCATAATTCATATTTAGTTTCCTCTTAATCATCACACCGCACACAACCTGATGAGCCAAAGTTGATTCCTCTTATAATCTACTTTTTAAGTATACGTACAGGGTATTTTGATCATTCATAGCAATTTAACAAAAACTTCAACAAAAGTTAATATTTGAACCCTAAAATATATAATGTATAAATGCATTTGAAGCATATTAGTAATTCCTTTAAAAGTTTTTTTGTTTTAAAATATATTATAATTAGTAAAATATGAATACTTTCTTTTTGTTTGATATTAATCAACAAACTATATTTTCAATTCATTTCAAATGTGACCAATGGGTTGTATACTTCTACCATGACAGAAAAACCATGAAGACAATTCGATTTATGTTTCGCTTTTCATTGCGCTTAGTCGCTTACAAGTGAGGGTTCCGACGTTAGGGCTTTGTTTGAGCCAACTCTGATGGGTCAAAGTGCGAAAGAGAAGCACCAGGTTCAAAGCATTTCGGTCGGTCTTTGCAAAGCGATTCTCATACATAGAAGTACATTCTAATTAGCATGTTGTAGGTTCTTGAATTTATATTAGATGTGTTGTGTATATGTTTGATGTGGCACTTTCTTGAGCTCGCATGGATTTATGAGAAATCAATGTATCGATTTGTTCTTAGGTCTCTACTATATGATGTTTACGAATACTAGAAAGAAGGCCTTCATAGGCCCATAAATCAGCTTTTTTTTTTTTGGAAAAAGAAGTGGCTCAAATCACATGTTTATAATTGGAGGATTGGTGGAACACATTATGATGAAAGAAAGAAAAAAATTGAGATAGTGGCCCAAACGGCAAACAACATTTGTTTGTTCATATAATTATGTTAATTATTTATTTCTTATTATTCTTGTATTAGAAGCTATGAGATTTTATGTTTTAATCTAAAACATTAAACACTTACTAGTACAAAATGTTTCGCGTTTCGCGTGTTACTGCGGGAAAGAACGCCAAAATGAATTTAAAACAAAAGAGTAAGAGATACAAAACTACGTGTATCGTGAAATGAATGTTAAAAGAACACCAAATTATATTAGTCAAATATAATATATTGAGCCAGCTCGGTTTTGAATAAAACTTACATCACAACAGAAAAAAATAATATGTTTGTCATAAAGGTAAAGAAAAATAGACGGCATTAGACTAGATGTAATTTTATATTATCTTTATCAAAATGTAGATATTAGTATACATGAAGCCACACATTGGTTACACACGGTTTATTTCATCACTTGTCAAGCTAACTCGATCTAAAAACTTCATTAATTTGAGCCTAAAGAGGACTCATATTCAAATCGAGATAGCTTGTGGCTCGAATTGACTCATTTTTATTTATTTATTTATTTTAGTTTTGATGTTTTATATCGTTTTATAGGTTCTTATATAACAAGATAGTAATAAAATTAATAAATTATATAAGTAAAAATTACAATACGATCAATACCAAACTACTAAGTACTAATATTAGTTTAACAATATACATGTATGATTTATGATATTGTATTTGTTGGTTTTGTTTAAACTTGGAGTTAAAATCACTAGAAGTTGCTAACTCTTACTTTAACTTTACTATTTAGTTTTAACGAATATACCAACTAATTTACCAAATAAATACTTCGAAATATGATTCGAAAATTGACTGGTTTCATTATTACTTTAAAATAGTCATATCGAAAATGATATGTTTTGCTATATTTGTGCCGCCCTTTAATAAAAAAATGTTAAAATAAAGTTGTAATAACATCATCAATTCGCTTTAAAATAATGATTGTAAAGTTCTTTTACATCAAGTGACGAATTTCAATTCTAATTATTGATGTATTTAATTGTTTAAGAAAGTAGTGCACTCCTCTTAAGGAAAATTATAACTAAACTTCTCTACCATTATAAGAAAAACAAACGTATATAATAATACTCGTAGAATAAGGTAGAATTGCTTAAGCTCGACTCCTTTATTATTTATTAATCTTCATATATAAACACTAATATTAATTGTATATATCTATAATTATATTTTTCTATATAGCATATTACTTATATTATATGTGTATGCATGCTCGTTTATGCCGAAGAGTGTAGACAAGCTCGTTATTCAAAGCTTGGATTCAAACCTATTTATTTATTAAATGAACTATAAGGTCTGAGCAATTGCGCTTACGCCCAATTCAATTTAAATTTTTAAACAACTGCTTTTAAGTATTTTACAAACAGTCCGTCTCATTTACACATAGTCTAAATGTGTGGAGACACTTTCACAAACTCGTCTCTAACCAAGCAACAAAAATGAAGACGTTGATATCTAAGACCACCATGTATGTGATGGTCCTATGGGCGGTGTTTGGACGGTGCCAACTTGTCAAAACTAATGGCTGTTAAAGCCTCAAAAGCGTTGACGATATCTTCCAATGGCTCGACCTCCACTAATTTGCAAAAGAAAAAAAAAGAGACCTTTTCTATTGTTTTTTTTTTAATTCATTTTAAGTGTGACAAATAGTATAACAAAAATAAATTAATAATGCTTGTTATAGTAAATAAATAAGTTAATTAAAAGCATAATAGAGGGTTGTTTGGTTGATTAAGTGCTGAAACATTAAGAAGTCTGAATGGTTAAGAGGCTCTGAATGATTAAGTGCTGAATGGTTCAGATATGCACCAAGTCTGGATAGTTCATCTATTAACCATTCCATTCAGAGCATTTTTTAGGTTGAAACAAACAGTCTGAATATTGAAAAATTCAGAGCTGAATGGTTCAGAGCCTCATTAAGAGGCTACCAAACAGACCCTTATAAATCAAAGTAATTATATTAATATTTTATAATTTATAACGAATAGTAATATATTCTTCAATCATATTTGTTAAAGATAGGTTGAGTTAACCACTTTAGCAAGTTGTGGTAGGCCATATTGCCATAACCTTTTAGCTTATATAAACCATGGAATCTAAGACCTATCTTTGCGTTTGCTCACAGCAATGACCACCATGAACTACCCTGCCGAGCAAGTCTCAGTCGCGGTTGACTCGGAAGTTTCATCGCCACACTCTGATCATTTGCTAGTAGACAACAATAATAATATCAACCGTGTGTATCATGACCCTACCACACAAGCTCGTGTCCGGTTCATGTGTAGTTTTGGAGGAAAGATATTACCACGTCCTCATGACAACCAACTTCGATATGTTGGTGGCGACACTCGCATAGTGTCGGTTCTTCGCCATAACACCACGTTTGCTTCCCTACTCAACAAACTATCAAAGCTTACCGGTAAATATATTTTCTAGCTTTCCTTGGTTCCATTTTCATAGATTTCATCATGATTGTTTTAATATTAGTAACGGTGTCAAAATAATGTTATGGTCCTACTTAGATGATAGAAAAGGTAGTATCGATACTAGTATATTAGCATATTATGACCTAACTCGAAAATTCTAATGTTTGGTTAGAAAACATGAAGAAGAAAATCATGAGTCTTCACCCCATATTGATCATATATGAGTTTTTATCTTAACATTTTAGTTTTTTAAATTGTATCAATTTATATATTTTAATAATTCAAATATGATATATTAGCTATTGGCTAATAACAATCCATATCGGCTATATGACTAGCTACACTTCTAACTTTCACACTGGTTGCTAACAGTAATACAACTTTAACGGAAAAGTAACTCTTTGTACTCCTATGTATGATTTTTATTTGATCTTGTAATTGTTTTGAAACACATAATTGAGGAGTAAATGAAGTTAGTTTTCCGTTATATTGAGATTGTCCTTGTCAACGAAAGTTAACGTTAGAAGTGTTATCGATCATATCTTGACAATATAGATTATAAACAGAAAATTGGTGATAATTTGTATAATTTTTTTTACTTGTAAACGTATTCATTTCAACAAAAACAGCCAATTACAAGTGACACTTAGGTAAAGGGTTACAAGCTGCGCCGCTACCCGTTTTTTTTTTGTTACTTTTTGTATAAACATATTTATTTATTTTATTTAATTAATACGTTGTGGTGTATAAGCTGTTTAAATTACAACTATATCATTGATTAGTTCGTTAGGATTATTAATTAATTAGAATATAACAAGTTGAATATTCGATAGGTACAACCGATATATGCGTAAAGTACCAATTACCAAACGAAGACTTGGACGCGTTAATCACTGTCACGAGTGATGAAGACGTGGAAAACATGATGGATGAGTACGATCGCTTGGCTCACAATCACAAAACGGCTCGGCTCAGGATCTTCCTCTTTCCTACCGACACTTCACTCTCACGAGCCAGCAGCATCAGCTCGCTCCTCGACGGCTCCATTAAGCGCGAACACTGGTTCCTAGACGCGCTTAACGGAGGCCGAACTCTAGAGCGTGGCAGATCCGAAGTCTCGTCAATTTTATCCGAAGTACCCGATTATCTATTCGGGTTGGATAATCCAGATGACCCTAAGCCCAAAACCCGACACTTTGTTAATGATAATGTTTCAGTGTCGGATCCAGGATCACCCGCCCCAAGGATATCTTCACCTTATTGTTCCACTTCATCGACATTGGGCCCCACAATGGCTCCCCCGGCCAAAAACCTTCGGCCCGTTAAAAACTAAACTTGATCACCCGGGCCCAGTTGTAAGTGAACCCAAAGAAACAGTTCCCGAGCATATCGCCGAGGCTAATGATCCAATGATTATGAAGCAACCGGATTATACGGGCCAGGGCCAACCCGTGTATTACATACAACAGACTTCCACACCAGCCGCGGTGCAAGAGATGCCGGTTTATTACATGCAACCACCGGGTTTGATTCCTCGGGAAAATGTTCAAGTTCAAACTCTACGATTCGGGCTCAATATGCTCCACAATTTATTGGGCCCGCGGGTCAATTGCTTCAGCCTCAAGTATCAAATATGGGCCAATTGTTCTCGGGATTAAGGCCCGTTTCGGGTGGGGAGTCATATGATGCGCTGGGTCGAAGCGGAGGCGAGCCAGTCCAGCCCATTTATTATGGGCCAAGATATATTGGAGTTCCGAGCTATCCGGGTGTGGTCTTGCCAGTTGCAGAAGAAATAAAACAACCAAGCCCACCTGGACCTGAAGCACAAATGGGCCGGGCTCCTCAATGACCTTGAAATCTTGAATAAATGAGTAATTTCAAAATGTGTTACCAAGGCCCATGTTTGATATCTTTTATTTATTTGTTTGTTATATGGAGTTGTTTGATTTATGAACCGTACATAATTGATTGTGGATTGCAAAACATATAATCATGAGAGCGAAGATTTGGACTTAAACTGCCAATTTTTGTTTTGTTTTTTTTATGTAATTTGTGCAAGTCTGAGAAATGAATATATAAAATTATATAAAAAAAGTTACTATTCAAAGTAGGGGTAAACAAGTAGAGTATAAATTGTACTAGGTCGAGCTCGTTTCATTTAGCTTTAGTTGGTAAATAATTCCAATGCCAGACTCGTTTACTACTTAGTTATTTTTTATAAATATGTGTAGTCATTTTTTTATATATTTATAATCGTTATTATATATATATATATTTTTACTTTTTTACTTAATTATATGAAAAGTAGAAATATATTATGTAATTGAATATCGTATCATGTAAAAACTAGTTGTGTATGATCGTTAGCCTAATGAAGCTCGATGCATGAATCACAAGTTTTAAACTCGTTAAGGCTGACACAAATTTGTTTAAACTCGATTTATTCAAACTTTTAACAAGACGATCTTTAATAATCACAACGAACAGGATAATTTACAACATACATTTCAACTATTCTGAGTTTCCAAGGATAATTTATAACATTAAACAATCATTTTTCATTAAAAAAAAAATAAAAACAAAAGTTTGTAGATAATACATATACAGAGAAAAGATCAGTTACAAAGGAAAAAGTCCATGCGAATTATGTAAATTGTAGAAATGATTTTGGACCATTGAACACACTAATTTAATGGTTATAATCAGGGCCGTCTCGGAGAACTATAAAATTGTTTTGGGTCTGTGACCACTACAAAAAACTGCGCCCATATAAGTTAAAAACCCAATTGTTTATAATTCATGTTGGTTTGGTTGGTTTTGACGGTTTAAAAAATTTAGTGATTTTTTGTCTTATTAAATGGGTTAATGTTAAAAAAATGATCACAATAGCTCACAACACACACACACACATGGATAAAAACTTTGGGCCCTCGAGATTTTCGGGTATGGGGTCGTCGCTCGCGCCACCCATTTTACGGGTGACTTTGGTTATAATTAAATAGTTGTTAGTGTCGAATCCAGCAAACAAATATAAAATAAATCTACTAGTATGAGTGAAAGTAAGGTTCGTATCCTCAGGTATACATATTAACAAATCATACCAAAAGCGCTTTAAGTGCAGATATGATTGTTTTGAAAGGAGAATTTTGATTTGATTTAAAAAACATAACGAAAATTGAATTAAAAAACAAGACGATTTAATTATTGGAAATTCCGATAATAAGAAACTAATTTCAACACCAGAGCAATTTCTTGATTAGATTCGGCTAGTGATCATTAATGGTCACGGTGCAATGATCCTTTTAATTAATATTTTGTATCCATACTGGATGTCACACCGTTCGGACATCATTCCATCTGATATTTAACTAAACGTAGTTCGTTGATTAGAGTTAACCCGCTACTCCAAGCTCATGATAAAAGTATCGATTCTAATTAAAACACACAAGACGTACGGTATGATTAAACATATCATATGAGTAGTAATAATTGGTTCATAGGCTTACCTAAAATATCATTGTCCTTTTTAGAAAGTTAGAATCTGGTTAGGGTTTTAAAATGAACTTAATTAGAAAAAATTAATAAGTTGATCAAGTTTATTAAAAATCTAATATTTTTCCGGATTGAATTCGTATTAAAACCAAAAATCACACAAACAAACCTTTCAAAGATATTCTCATAACTGTTTCAAATTTTCGATCACTGATTGAGTAGTAAAGCATCATCGTGCCACCAGCGGAACCACACGATCATATTCATTTCCACTATGCAGTAATGCCTATACACCAATTCAGGAGGAAATCTAATAAATCGGGAAAACCCCCTTGCGATAATTGAACCCAGAACCAAATGGTCTTTAAGCCTTATCACGCCCCCAATATGCCACTAGGCTATAATGCCAATTCAAGATGCCCCTAAGCCTTGATCCTTGCCTCTTGATCTTGTCCTTCTCCATATTCATGTCGAAAATTGCTAACTTTTCATATGTACAACCCTAATTCCGTATCCAATTGCCGACTTCTATCTCCCATCGTCACAATAGCTTGCCCAAAATATAGTCAACATAGAGGTGTACAAAACGGGTTTTTTTAACCGAAACCGGTTTTTTTAGAAACCGGTTTTTTTTTTAGGTTTGAAGACCGGTTTTTTTAAAAACCTAACCGGTTTTAAAACGGTTTTTCGAAGGCCATAGTATATTATCCAAAACCGGTTCAGATAGGTTATAAAACCGGGTTTTTAAAAAACCGGTTTTTAAAACAGGTTAAAAAAAACCGGTTTTTTTTGTCTGGAAAAAAAATCGGCAAAAAAAACCGGAAAAAACCGGAAATGGCTGCTGCATTTTGCTGCTTGCTGCTGAATTGCTGCTACTGTTTTTTTTTTTTTTTTTCATTCCAAACATTCCAAACAAACTTCTAACATATTAATTAACAGACTTATAACTTAAAACCTCCATAACCATTTCATTAACTACTAAAAAACATCCAAATTACACAATAAAACCATCCAAATTAAAGTCTTAAACAACTCGAAACTTAAACAACTTAAAGTCTTAAAACATAACTAGGAAAAACTTAAACAACTAAAAGTCTTGAACATAAGCAAGCGTCTTGAATACATCAAACTTCTCTTGAAAAACATCTTTAATCTTCGCCCGAACCCGAGTTGTTTCGAAGGTATTCATCAAGTTCGGCTTCTTCGTCGGTCATTGGTTCAATCAAGGCCATATTCACCTCGTCCTCGTACAATTCGGCTTCGTACTCCAATTCTCCTTCAAGTGAGCGCTTATCTTGTACTCTTTCCGCCGCATCCAAGTAATCCTTTAAGCAAATAGACATCTCAACCGCCTTAGGAGTTAGCCTCGTTCTCCTTATCGATAAGACTCTGCCACTAGTAGAAAAAGCGGATTCCGAAGCTACCGTAGAAGCTTGGACACTTAGTAAATCTCGGGCCATGGCGGCTAGAATTGGAAATTGTTCTTCCTTTTCTTTCCACCAAGCCAACAAATCAAAGTTTTTAAATTGTTCGGGAGTGTAGTGTTGTAAAAGTTTGAACCACTATATCTCCCGAGTTTGCTACTTGGTGTGTTACTAGCTTCCTCATGTTCATTTAAATTCCATAAATGACTAAAAAAAGCAAACTCGGAATCGTTGGAATTCTCGTCCAAAGTGTTTCTCAACGAATCATGAATTTGTGAGCTTGAACCATATTTTTGATTGATAAAAAGCATACATGCCATTAAGATGATTGTTAAATTTATTTTTCAAACCTTGGCTAAAACATGGGTCTTCGGCACAATTTAAAACCCAACTCGTCCGCAATTTTATCAATCATAGAATTAACGCCCCTTATGTTATAGCAAGGGTTTAAGGCGGCGGCACAACAAAAAACCGGTGGTATCTCTTTAAAATATTTTTTAAGTTTTTCTTTCATTTGTGTTACCATATCCGAGTACGGATGCCCATACACACTTATCTTGCTTAGTTTAGATGTCATTAAAAATATTTTGTGAATTGCTAAAGGACTTGTGGGATAATAAACACCGGATAAAGCGGTTGTCGACGTTTTAAAAACTTGTAGCATATCGGCTATACGCTCAATAGTTTCCCAACCCCTTGTATGGTAAGGGTTAACCTTACCACGACTCGACAAGATTTCATGAAAAGCCATTAAGTTTCTTTTTGTGAAATCGCCTTTTCAAACATGATACATGTAGAACTCCATCTTGTTGGGCAATCCCAATTCGGACCCAAACACGGTTTTTTCGCATCCTTACAAAACTTTATATATTTAGTATGTCTTTGGACGTTGCTAAAAATATCACGCAACATCCTTCTAAAACCCTCCTTTTGTGACTCAACAACTTTTAAACCGTCTTGAACCGCCAAGTTTATGATGTGTGCAACACATCGACTATGAAAAAATGCACCTTCACAAATCGGGTTATATTTTAATTTTAATTGTGTTATTGCAACGTTATTGTTGGAGGCTTTATCAAAAGATATAGAAAAATATTTTTTCCTCCAATTTATAAGTTCTAATAACGTTGTCAATAACATTAAAAATATTTTGACTCGTGTGTGGATAATCGAAAAGTTGAAACGCAATCGTACGTTTCATCATACATAGATTTAGCCCAATCGTATTTAGGTGAGGCCCCAATTAGCTTTAGCTTGTTGCTTTGCTTAAATTTAGAGGTGCACGCATCGTTTTTTTTAACCCAAACCGGTTTGGGTATTGACCAGTTTAAAGTCAACCCGATTTTGGTTTGAAATCGTTTGGGTTTCGTTACCGATTTGGTCGGCCACGGATTTTTTGTACCGGTTTCAGTTTTGGTTTCGGTTCCAATTCTATTCCCGTTCGCATTTTTAAAATCATCTAGATTACATAAAGTTTTGCTTTATTAACTTTTAGGATTTTTTTAAAGAAGAGTTTGAATTTTAACAAAAAAAAAAATTAAAGTTTTATTTGTGTTTATAGCCTCTAGTGTTAGACTAAGTGTTATTTGTTAACGTTTGTCGCCGCATAACCCAGAAGGACATGAAACACCACCCCTATGGGGTGTGAGTAGTCATGAAGGGCTCAATGCTTTGAAGATTATTCTATCTCTTTTAACTAGTCTACTTATACCAATAAATCTAAACTACTCTTTTGCTCATGCATGAGTCTCTACCAAGGGGACTGTTAGTGCATTTTTTGTGACTGATGATTATCAGTGTTTATCAGAGTTGATAGCAACAGTCAAGGGGGAGTTTGTTAGTGCATTTGTGACCGTGGCTATGCAACTCGTATGGGCTTAATTTTTTCCAAAAAGAATTTGGGTGATTGTTCAAAATAAACTGCGTATTTTTTTCAAAATAAATTTGTGTGAGTTTTTTTGGTATAGCATTTGCATGATTTTGTAGATACACGTGCGTGACTGGTTTCAATAACATGCTCTGTTTTTTTGTTTCAAAGACAAAGTATGTTTCGGGTGTTGTTTTGTCGAAATCAGACTGTCTGTTTTAGCCAGAGTGGTGGTTTTTTTTACATTCTTGAGTTACTTAGTTTTTTTTTTTGTCAATCGTAAACTAATTAACGATGATAGAGCAACGCAACTTTTATTCAATTAAAATTTGTTTTTTGCAATTGGACTAGAAAACCCTGTATATGTTAAATGGTTCCTTAATAAGCCTTAATTATTACAATTTCGCCACCGCCTACACTTAATCCTAATCTTATGTCTGAGATTACTTCTCACGTTAACAAGTTATGTTCAATATTAGAAGAGTTAAAGGTCAACTCATTTAATAACACCGTGATAGAGATGTGCGGGGTCCCTTCGCTTGGGAAAGAACGAGGGTTAACGATTTGTCACAAATTTTCCACTATTCAATCTTAATCTTTCATTTCAATTGATATATATAATGGTTTAGCTCGCAAAGGGATTGTTTCGATTTGATTTGATCTAATATTCATTTTCTAAGCCTCTAATCATATAATTTGTCCCCTGTTGGACTTAGGGATAACGGGTTTTATGGCTGGTCAGGCTGTATTGAAGGCAGAATCAAGAAAAGTTGCTAACCATGAGTAAGCTTGTGTTCAAAACTAACATGTCTCCATTTCGTTTGCTTTGATACATTTGATTTATTTGCCTTAGCTGTCGGTTTCCTGAACAGTCCAACGGGGCTTGCATAACAATTTCTCAATGCCAAAGAAGTGAAGAACCATAGCTTTGTTTTCAATGCGATTAGTTTTGTTATTCAAAAGGGGGCTGGGCACAACTTATTGCCTTGTTACCTACCGATGTTATATGTAAATTTCTGATGTTTGAAATGAAATTATGGACTTGGCATTTAATGAAACGACCAAATTTCTTGGTAGCAGGAACGCCATCAAAGATGACCATATAGAGACATTTTAAAATCATTGACAAATTTCTAAAAGAAACCCAAAGGCGTTTTAAAATAATGGGTATCAACCTATAAATTATTAGAGACCATACAGAGGATAAAGTGTTGATATCATCAAGTACGCCAAAAA